>APFE031545089.1:6320-30700 GCA_000404065.3 Pinus taeda | reverse complement strand
CTAAATCCTTGACTGTGTATTTAAAACACTGACTGCTTCTTCAGCTTCTTTGTCACCTTCAAAGAGCCTAAGCCTGCTCTGATACCACTGTGGGGATTTTTCTGGTAAAATCCCAAAAAAAAACATTAACTGAACACAGAGTCAATGCTCTGTTTTTCCTCCTCAGGATCTTTTGCACAGGGAAGCAAAATAAAATTTCTGAGAACAGAGATTTTCACACCAATAAAACCTTTATATTCATTAATAAAAACTCTGATACATATTTCTTCCTCTTACTGTGAGGGACTCACCAAAAACTAAATTACTCTGCCTCTATTACAAATGATTTTTACACCGCTGTGTAAAATCTTCATTCACATTTACTGCTGTAAAAATGGGCTTTTACATTTACACATTTACTGCTGTGAAAACAATTTTCTTACATGAGTTTACTGCTATAAAATAAAAACCTTTCACATTCACTCGTGTGAAATTTCTCATTACATGTCAAAATTCTAGCCTTTAACATTACATATAAAAAAAAACTTTTCCATTCCCATTCGATTCGATTCAACAAACTGCAAGCACCTGTGACAGGGATTTCAAATGATCATTTGCTGCTGCAAGTTTGCTCTGGTTTCAATTTTTGTTCGCACTGCAGTGCTCTCCCTTGGTTTTCTATTCGCTCCCGCGAACCCCAGTTCTTCTCCTCCCCGTGTGCGATACTGAACTAGAAGTCAACTCTCATACAAAAAAAATATGTCATACGATTCATATGCAATTAATAAAAATTACATACCCCCATACTTCTGTATAAAAGAAATATTACTTGCCGTAAAATAACATTAAATGTATTACCTAAAATCTACGACTAACATTAAACTTCATTAAATGTATTTTAAAATTTTGGTCGAACAAAACTATTACTCCACGCAACATTTACTTGATGCAGGCCCCGTATGCACCTTGGAGCAATCAACAGCGGAGAACCTCCCTTGCGATCGGACGGATATCGGATGACCAGTTTTGACCGACTTTTATCGTCCGATAAGTGTCAGAGGGTGATGTCACCCCACATCCACGCGTCAACACTATATCTCATCGGAGTCGTTTGTACGGAAACCATCTGCAAACAAAAAGCGGTCCGATGAGGTTACTGGCGGTTTGTGGTTTTCTGCGGCGGTTTTGGCATTGGTACGGCGGCGCGGTTGAAATTACAAATTCAGCACTGGTTGTATTACAAATAAAGCATTAAAAATTGATAAACCATAGATCTAGTGAAAAACATTCATAGTGGTAGATGGCATGGTAAAACGTGATTTGGATAGCTTCGATTTGGCCACCGTGGATGCCCCACATGAGCTGGGAGCAGTTTGTTGCTGGGAGGAGAATAGGCGAGACCCTCTCATATGGTAAATGTTGGTTGCAAGGTAAAGAATCAATTCTTTGTAATGTGGCTCATTGCAATTAAATTGGAGATTTAGGGAATAATACCACATGTGCTGCACAATCGCTAATTTCTAACTTTAAATGTTAACACGTTCCAAACCCCTTCGTTGAACGATAAGTGGCGAAGCTGTGTGGTAGGGTATGATGGCGTTCATGTGCATGTGCTGGAACGAATATTTCAATTTGGGCACCTGTGGGTATGATTCCACATCTAAGGCCATGCAATGCAGAACTAGGAATACTTAGAATATATATATATATGTGGCCGGTTTAGGTTTCCAAGAATCAAGAGGAGACCACTGTACGAACATTGAGTGGTCATGTTGTGTGATAGTAAAAGCATTTTCACAACATAAATATATAGTCTTATCTATTACAACATAATATAATATACATTGAAAATATAAAATATTATACGTAGTATATTATAATAATAAATTACAATGTATTTATAATCACATTATAAATTAATTAATGATACCTTTTTTTCTCAATGTAAAATAAGTGACAAATGATGTGGAGTAGTTAGACAATCTGTAAAGTTCAATGTATAATGTGAGGGGTTGTGGTAATCGATGGTGCCACATCACTTTATTATGTCCATCACAAATATATCATTATGAACACAAAAGAGTGACCTCATAAAGTGACATCACAAAGAATCAAAAAGAGGGTGAAAGAACAACAAACAATGAAAAGCTTAATGCAAGCAAGGAATAACATTACCCAAATTCCATGGTGGGTCCCCGTATATTTTTTTTTAAATACATGGGGTGTTGTTGTGGCCACAATAATTGCAGACAAATTAGGAAAACCAATTACCTCTATTTAAATTTAAGAAAATAAAAAGAAAATTTTAATAGCCCCTGGTTGATTTTCTATGTAAATAAAATCAGACCAAGGTCATGGGACATGAATTCCAAGTTGAATGGTGGGAAAAACAATATGGTGGAAATTACTTGTCATTTATTAATGGCTATGGAAATTGGAAAATGCGTTGGAAAATGAAATGAGACAAAAAATGGAATTTAATTAAGGAAATAAAAGAAAATAGTAGAAAAGGAAATGAAGATACATGAGACATCAATGATAAAAAGACATTAGAGAACCAATTGACAACTTTTGGTCAGTTAGTTTTTGGATAAGTTTTCAGCTTTTGATCACTTTCAGAAAACAAAGGCTTTAAGAAAAGAGAGAGGGAGCACATAAACACAAGCAAGGAAACAAGCAAATGACAAGAAGAGGAAAGCAAGGGAGTGAAAAGAATGTTGGATCAGTAGCTATAGTAAGAGTACATTGTACGTAACAACTTATATGTGTGATTTCCTTGTTGAGATTTGAATGCATGGTACATGCATGTGGTCATTTGGTTACTTTGCTATCATTGGCATGCGATTTTCATGGATTGAAAATGGTTTCATCATTGCCTTGACATTTACTAGACAACCATGATGTAGTGGGTTCTCTATTTTGATTAAGCTTTGGATGGTTGGGCGACTTGGATCCCGATTGTGGCAGTCTCGAGAAAATTCTCAAGGGTCAAGGGTTGAGATGGGTTTTCTTGTAAAACTCTTGATAGATGGGTGGAGATAGAGAAATTTCTTTGGATCTATTGAAGGAAGTTAGAGGCATCCAAACCTACTTAATATTAGTGATTTCTCAATCGGTTTTGGTGAAATCACTGTGGCTGAGGGTTGAGGCAGTTTGGCCTCTTAAAGAGCTGGTTGGTTCTATTTTTGTTTAATCTGATCCCACATTAATGCTTGGAATATGTCATGAGGGTGATTTGCTGAAAGAGAGATTTGTTTCAACCTAATCTATGGTCTGATGGTATGTGAAATTTCATGACTTGGTTGACTTTTGCATATATTAATATGATTCATTTTCATATGGTGATCAATAAACTCAAGTACTAGTTATTATGTTGATCTTATGGTTGGATTATCATGGATTCTATTATGGTTATATGCTAGTTAAATGCATGGTTGAATGATGTGCTTTTGCTATGGATCTTGTTCATGATTTAATGATTTTTCGAATGGTTAAGGTATGCATGGGATAATAAGTGTTCTTGAAGAAAGCTTGAAGGGGAAAGAAGGTTTCTTCAAATTCTCTGAAGAATTTAAGAAGATAATGATTAGATATGCCTTGAAAACCTCTACCTACAATGTCTACTATATGTTTGGTGAAATGTTTATCATGTAATTAACATGATTTAGGCAAGATCTAACTTTAGTATTGTTTGTATAGACTTGTTATCATGTTAGTTTTCATTCTGGGAAGTTTTGGGTAGTTAAGGGTAGCTCGCCTGTAGCTAACCCTAAAATTCTGAATTTGGGTTGTCAATTGCACCCTCTGAACTAGGAAAGTTTAGTTGTGACCACATGGAGGAAGGTCTAGGCATATGGTTGGAGCCTTCCAACTTCATGCATTAGCTTGGGATGCCTGTGGTTGGGAGGTAAAGTTGGGAAAAGGAAGTTTCATCTCAGGGATTGATCAACAATGGTTGTTGTTAAACACTTGGGTGATCTGGTGTCCCCGACGGGTGGTAGTATGTTTTCGGATAGTAGACCCCACTAGTAATGTCCCCTAATAATAATAAAACTAATAAAAAATAAATAAAAATAATAATATTAATATATAAGTAAGTAAACAATAAATAAATAAAAATTAACAATGATAAATAAATAAAAATAAATAATAGTAAATAAATAATAAATAATGAAGAAAATATAATAATGATAATTAAATAAAATAGTAAATAATAAACTGGAGTTCTAAATAAAAATATATAAAAGTAAACTATAAAAATCATAAAAATAAGTCAAGTTAACAAAAAGTAAAAAGGAATAATATAAGAAACAATTAAATTAAGAGAAATATTAAATTAAGTAAAACTGAAAATAAAGAAATAAAAGTTGCATGTTGACACATGGAATGTGTGCATGCGGTACCCTTTACATTTTTTGGTTTATTTAATGGACGATGAGGAAGATGAGATTCATCATTCCTTCATCCATTCTCTTAGGAGAAAAGTGTTGTGAGACAAAAGATTCTCTAGCAATGGTACGTTGATCGAGAGCTCGAAGGTGGCTAGTTGTAGAAATATTATGTGTAGCTGAGCCTACGGTTGAGTGGAGAGTCGTACCCAAAATTTGTTGTGGTTAGCGGGATTCAAATAGTCGTACCCAAAAGTTGTTGTGGTTAGCGGGATTCAAATAACATACAACTCCTAAATAACAAGTAAAGAAAATTATCACCACAGGTAAGTTGTCTCTCCTTTTCTGGAAATTCTATGTTAATTAGTGGAATAGTTATGTGTTGATTATTAATCATATGAATGATCTAATTAGTTGCATATTATAATTTTTGGGTTCTTACATAAGGTATGAGAAGAAACTTTCAAATCTATTGGACCTTTGGGTTATACTCATTAAAATTGTTTAATATTTGAATTAATATTTCTCTTAATTTAACTCTTTCTTATATTATTCATTTTTACTTGTTATTAAGTTTACTTATTTTTACTATTTTTATTTATAACTCCAGTTTATTATTTATATTTTAATTATTTATTTTTAATTATATTCTCCTCATTATTTATTATTTATTTCTATTATTATCTTTTCTTTATCAATTTATACTATTTATTTATCATTTTTATTTTTGTTTATGTTTATAAATATTATTTATATTTTACTATTATATTATTTTATTTATAATTTTATTATTAATATGGTACATTACATACTTCCCCTCTTTAATGAACTTCGTCCGAAGTTAAGTCGAATCATTTAACATTTTATTTATTATTATTATATATATTCTCCTCATTATTTATTATTTATTTACTATCATTCTTCTCTTATTTACTTTTACTATTTATTTATTCATTGATATTTTTTCTTTATTATTTTATTATTTATTTATTTAAATTTAATATTATAATATTTAATGTATTTTTTATTATTTTTATTATTGTTAGGGGACATTACATATTCCATAACTCGAAGTGGGATGTTGAGTAATGTCATAGTAAAAAAACTCATATTTACCTTGGAGAGATTGTGAAAGTGGGTAAATGTGGGATGGGGTGGTTACAGGGTTGTATCATAGCAGAGTTTTGTTTCCTTTGGCAGTGTCTGATAGCACAGGGTGGTATCAAAGAAGATTTTTGTTTCCTGGGACCTATGGGTTATGGGTCCACCATGCTTCTATTGCATGGTGGGTTTTTATTCTTAAATATAGATTTTATAATATAAAAATTATAGTATATCTCATATGTAGTTACAAAATAAATTACACTAATAATTATATACACCTACTACAATAAGTATATTATAATAATAAATTACAATTTATTTATAATATGATTATAAACTAACTAATGATTCACACCTTCTTTCAATGCACGTGAGTGGCAAGCGATGTGGAGTAGCTAAAAGACCTCCAAAGTTCAATGCATAATGTGAGATGATGTGGAATAATAGGTTGCCACACCGTTCAATGCATAATGTGAGGTGATGTGGAAACTTATGATGCCATATCATTTTATTTTGACCATCATGAAGATGTCATTATGAACGTGAAATAGTGACCTAATAGAGTTACATCAAAAAGAAGCAAAGAGAGGGTAAAAGAATAACAAACAATCAAAAACCTAATGCAATCAAGAAATAACATTAACCAAATTCCATGGAAAGTCCACATAGATTTAAAAAAAATAAATGTGGGGTTATTATGGCCACAACAATTAACAACAAATTGTGAAAACCAATTATCTCTATTTAATTTAATAAAAAAAAAAGAAAATGATAAGTCTATAAATAAAAAAACACATGACTTAGGAAGTTTCACGTCAAAACAAATTTTGATTATTAATATGGTAAGAAAAGAGAGCTTCAAAAACATTACTACAATCTTCCTTTATCGGAATTGCAATAAAGATAAAACATTGTATGAGAAAAAAGAATTCAAATTTGATTACTTAGCATCATCTAATACCAATAAAATGTATGCTTGTTCATATTTGAATTCCTTAACCTGGGATCACTTCACTACTAACAAGACTATTGCTAATTCTAGTGAGCTTGTTCAATATCCTAGTGGGACCATACACTCCCTAGGATTTATTGTTATTTAATTTGAAGGATTGCCTTTAGACCATTGCATTAGAGATTACTTTTTTAATAATGGTGTGCGATAAGTTGGGTGGTATAAAGAGTTATGTAAAATCAATTCATATTATGGTTTTTAATTTTCTCTTCATCTTATGTTTTTCCTTTTTTTTTTTAGTTTTTTCAGTATGTAAGAATAATTAACAATTCCAGAAAAGAGACATTACGAAGCATTTCAAAGAATATTTTTCATGTTAAAAATAAATTAGTCATATGTGATTAAGCATGTAAAAATAAATATTAATCTTACAACCTATCTACAATTGTTGAAATGCTAATTCTCTCATCAAAAGATACATAAACGAGATCTAAAAAAACTAGCATGCTGCAAAACATTGTAACAAAAACAATTATAACACCAGATTTACAAATGGCTATTCACATGTTTACAGGATAGCTTTCAAAACTTTAGGAAAAGTATTTTTGTAGGATTTCTCATTACCAGTAAATTTTCCTCTATTTCATTTAGCGTTTGTAAAATGAAAGTAGAAGGGTCTAATTTTTTAGCAATATTAAATGCTCCAAGCCATAATTTTTGAAATTTTGTGTGTTTGTTTTGGTCTTCATGGGCTTTGTCCCGTTTTAAGACAAAATCTCTAACATAAATTTTTTTGTCACTTATAGAATGACTATCAAACCATTGTTTAATGAGTTTTTCATGATTAACTAAAATGCAAATGGATTTGTCTCTAGGTTCCTCTAGTTTAAATATTTCAGCTAGGTGATGTTGTAAACCAAAACAAGGTTCTTCATATATGGATTAGGCTAAGGAGAGTAATGGTAAATCAATGTTTGGAGGTAATAGGGATTCTTTTCGATATAGTATGAAATAAGGGGAAGTCCCTATTGTGGCTTTATGTGTAATCCTTGTTGAAAAGGCAACAAGATGATGGAGCTTAGTGAGAAGAAGTCGCCTTCACTAAGTGGTCCCGCAGGCTATTTTTGGCACAAAAGTCTATTTTTAGACTACGTCTATTTTTAGACATATGGATCATGGTCTATGAGTTGCAGGATGCTATTTGTGGATGATTGGTCATGTTGGTAAAAATAGATGGACTTCTATTTTTAGACATATGGGCGGAGTCTATTTTTAGACTGACAGGCTAAAAATAGAACAATCGAATATTATTAGCTCTTAATAATATTTGGACTATAAACATTATCTTATTCTCTTGGAGCACCTTAGTTCAAGCTACAGATGTGGCACATGCAACTGCCAGAAGGAAATATGTGGTTCTTATGAGTTACTTGAGCTATTGCATGAAGGACTTCAGTTAGAACTTCAGTGATTGAGTTCTATGGAGTTGAATGAGGAGTTGATGGAGTTGTGTTCAGTTTGACTTAGTTGAACTAGTTGTATTTAGTCTAACTGATCAATAGAATAAGTGATGAGTGGTGTGAATTAGTTATTAATTAATTCACTAATTATTAACTCATAAATCAACTAAAGAATACATCAGTTAACTCAGTGCATGGACAGTTCAGTGGAGACAAGTGTTAGAGGTGAGTGAAAGGGCAAGATAGCTGTTAGTTGTGACTATAGTTGTTCACGAGATTTTTACAATCAATGGATTGAGTATTGCCAATGAGGATTACTTGGTATAGGCAAAGGGAATACGAATTTGGAGTTGATTCTCATCTATTCTCATGCAGGATTGTGCAGTGGAGGTAGGCAAGCAACGGAGGAGATTTGAGCCAGTGATTGATTCAGATCTGAGCTAGTTTGTATGTAACAGGTGGAGATAGTACTGAGTACTTGTGAGGAGTATTGTACTATGTATTGTTACATGTTCACAATCAATACAATATACAGATAGTTGGGGGTTTTCAGCTTTATGCTTTCCCTAGTGATATGCTTTGTTGATATGTGTGATTGATGCTTCTATGTGCGCATGTGTATGTTTCTGAATACTGCTAAATTAATGATCAACGTAGAGGAGGTTATGTATTATGCATGATTCCACAAATAGTGTATAATCAGGATAATCTCTGTGAATAAGTGTCATATTATTCAAAATTTCTACAATCCTATCATCCAATAAGGCATTAACAAGAATCTTAAGCCAATTCTTTTGATTATCAACATCAATGTGCTCAATGATCTTCAAAAGTTTGTTATTAGTGGATTTTGCTATGTAATCACCCTAGGGATAATATTTAGCGTAATAGTTAAGTTTTATACCCTTTTCTATTGCAAATACTTTAAGTGGACCAAAATAAATGTAAGTGGCGTTGTAAAAACGTAAAGTTCTTGGGAGGTCAAACCTAGTAATAATGTTCTATTTAATAAAAGAAATAAATCGATCAAATGAAATCGTTTTTAAACTTATGGCTTCCACTGATTTTCTAATGAAATCCATTTTGGTAAGAATGAACTTGTGTTGATTATATGAGTTTGGAATTATCTAACCAATGACGTTTTTTCGAAAGGTTGATCGATGATGACTGGTTGTAGCAGAAGTTTTGGTCTTTTGGATCTTCCTAGTCAAGTATGATAGGTATTTCATTTTCATACGTATGCATGTACATCTTTGAATGAGGTTGGCCAGTATTAACATGCATGAAAAAATTTGTGAGCACTTGTGTCACCACCAAGGTGACCACCAAGTAGTCCATCATGAAGATACTACAAGGCTTTTTCAGCGTCTATCTTTTCTAAACATCGAAGTAAGGTAGAATCATAATTTTTTTTCAAAATAAAACACCATTGATGAGCTGATATTGGCTAGATTTAAATTTCAAATCTTAATTTTTATTAGTATCTAAATGCAAAGGTGCAGTACCACAAGTTAGAAAATATATCACATCAACATATTATGAATCAAGATAAGAGTATACCTTCTACACTTCATGTTCTTCCAATTTATCAGAAACATCATCTGATTTAGAATCAATTGTTTGATTTATTAATTGCATAATCCTTGATCACAAAAATTTTTAGTAGGTTTGATTTCAAGATCATATTCATGAAGAGAAGTAACCCAATGAGTCCTCTTTTTCAACAAGATCCTTTTGCACCAACAAATTTTGAACTGAAGAAAATGGGACAACAACTTTTGTATGGGATTTCAACAAGAAACGCCTAAAATGTTTAATAGTTTTAAATACATAATATGCTTGTTTCTCAATATCAGAGTACTTGATTTCTTCTCCTTGAAAAGATGAATTTTGAAAATCAATTGGTCCTTTAACCTCTTGATCATTTCTTTGTGTTAGAAAAACTACATAAGATAGATTTCATGTGGAAGTATATAGAATAAACCCTTTATCATAATTTAGAGAAGTAAACCATGAGCATCTATGATAACTTGTTTGATATAAATAAAATCTTTCTTTTCAAGATAATTCCACTTAAATATATTATCCTTCTTATTAATGTTTTGTAAAGGTAGGACAATTTGAGTGAAATTAGGAACAAATCTCCTTAAAAAAATTGATTTGTCCAAGCTTGATTGCATGGATTTCTTGTTTAAGGTAAAAAAATGTTAGATATAATATTAATTCTATTAGGATATATCATAATTCCCTCTTTTGACACAATGAATCCTAGTAATTTACCTTCAATGAGTGCAAAGAATGATTATTTTGGATTTAATGAAATTGCATACCTCTAACATCTTTCAACTTTTTTTTAAATGATGTATATGATTTGGTCATTTCATTAAGTAAATGGTCATATTCTACAAATAAACAACAAAAAACTTGTTAATAAACTCCCTAAAATCCATATCCATTTCCCTTTGGAAAGTTGCATCTGCATTGATGAGCCCAAATGGCATTTTTTGATATGAGTAGGTTCCTCATTTGATTATGAATGTTGTCGTGAGCCTCTCATTGGGGCCAAATAAGATTTGGTTATAAACAGAATATTCATCCAGGAAAGATAACATCTCAGGTCCATACATGACTTAAAGTATTTGTTCCATAGGAGGTAATGAGAAATTGTCTTTTTCAAAAGCCTTATTCAAAGTTTCTTAAATTGATATAAAGTTGAATTTTTCCATCCATTTTTCTAACGGGAACTGGGTTTAAAACCCATTTACAATGTCTTACGAGGAATATGATTTTGGATTTCAATAGATTATTCAACTCGACCTTGACTTAGGGTTCTAAACTTGCATGACCTTTATGTAATTTTTGTTGGAAAGGTTTTGACTATGGCATCCTTGGAATTGTGTGTGAGATAATCAATGTATTAAAGGTTTTTAAGTCATCATATGACCATGCAAAAAAATTGTTATACCACTTGAGAAAATTGATTAAATAAATTCTCTCTAAGTGTGTGCAACCGTAATCTTATGTTTACATTTTGTGGATTCAATTTTGCATCAGGATTAGTGACATCGAAGTTCACCATAGGACTATTAGTTTTTGCATTAACAAGTTTCTTGAATATGTGTTCAATATTGTTGAAGTCTTCCAATTTAACCACATACCAAGGGATGAATTTTTTTAGATCGAATATTATCACCTTTAAATGATTTTTTTATTTCATGTTTATGGGAATGTTCATCGATTATATGAGTATCATATATACCTTCAGAAGAAAGGAAGTTAATTATATCATAATCATCGTTGAACATTCATAAGTTGGTGATGTCATCTGGGATGAAAGGTTAAAAATAAATTCTATGGAGAATCTATTAGGATTATATTTTTTTAGGAGGAATCAATTCAGAAGCAATGTTAGCTAAAAACTCAACACTAGAATTTTTCAATCTTGAAACAAAAATGATATTAACTGAATAAAAACTACATATTAGATCCTTAACTAACAATTGGCGATTTTTCCAGTTATTCGAGACATAATTAATAACATTTTTAATTTGGTTAGTCATAGTCTATCTGTCTCCAAAGAATTTAATATGATGCACATTCATACTAATAGTTTTTTTAAACCCTTTCACAAATTATTCATACTCAACTACATTGTTAATACATTCAAAGTCTAACCGAGAACTTAACATAGTCTTTTCACCGCCCAAGCTAACAAGAATCTAAATTGCACTTTCTCCATTGTTATATTTCGGTCTATTAAAGTATAAAGTCCAAAAAAATTATTTACATAATTATTTACATGGCTCTCTACAAGAAGTACACAATGAGATGATTTAGTCTGAGAGAAATTTTCAATTTCAGAAACATGAGAATCTTGTTGAAAAAGAAAAAATTATGTGGTAAAATTCCCAAGGAAAGAGTCAAAAGAATAATTATGAACAACGAAATTTGGTGTAACACTTCATTTGTTTTATCCTCATAAATCAATAACAGTAAATTTCATATGTCTTTCCCTATCAACTTTGATTTGATTAGGTTTACCATTAAAGGGAAGCAAAAAATGAGACAAATGAGTAGCAAGATACCCATTCAATTGTAGTAACCAGTCTCGACTTAAGATCAAACCATTTTTTTAAGGAATCTCTTCTACTATAATATCTATTATATGATGGACATGGGGTTTTGAGGATACCATAATGAGAATATTTTATAACTCACCTAATATCTTTATTTTTTTTCTATTTAGTTGTGCAATTTGAATAGCTAATTTATGAGGCTGAGCATTGGCCTTTAAATAATCTAAATAAGTCAGTATATTAGAGGATGCATGAGAATAAACAAAGAAATTGTTAATTTTGTTGTTGAAATTTTCAAAATTAAGGAGAAAGGGAGGTGTATGTGAATTGGATCTATTTCAAATCATAATAGAATTGAACTCAGGGAAAATTTTAAGAACCCCCCCTAAATTTATAAATATAATAAATGGGCGAATAGGGAAACCATCAATAGAAACTAGAGCTTTCAATATAATATTCTTCTAAGTTTTGAGTTTGCTTAATTCATACAAACTTATGTTATCTCTAGCTCTTTTCATGTCCTCTATGATGTCATATTCAATGTTTCCATAGACAATTAAAGTTTTGGATGTTGTTGTATCTTTGTTTGATGTTTCATTTGAAGTAGATGCATGATGAGGAGAGTTTGAAGGAGAAGCAGTGCTCTTAATTTTATTTTTGACAAATAAGACTTCTTCAAATGTTACACTTATGTCCCAGAAAGAGTTTAGATCTAACTCCTCTTCTTTCTTTTCTTCACCTTCCTCTTTATCTACATGTATCTCTTCTGTTTTGGCAGCATATATTTGTCCACCAGGGGTTTCTTATGGGTTTCTCTTAATAAATGTTCTAAATGATTTCCTTAGCGTAGATGCCTCATCTAATTTCTCTTTGACATTTACTATCTCACTAGCTAGAGTTTTCATGGCTTTTGTAAGATTTCCATATTGAAAGCATCTTTTTCCTTCTTTTCCTCTTTTCTTGGGGCTTTGCTATGGGGTTAAGAAATCTAGGGTTCTTTAGTTGAGGATTTTTTTGCAATACCCATTTTTTTTCAACCTTTAAAGATTCATTAAATTCTTCATTTAGAGTGGCCTTCACATATTGTTTAACAAACATAGCGATAAACATAGGCATGGAAGAAGTATAAAATTATATCTAAATGTCTACTTCAGGTTTTGATGTATCAGACATTTTACTGGGAAGCTTGAGAAATGTTTGATTTAAGTCCTTAATCTTTTCCTTAGGGCCCATTTTGGTTCTATATAATTAACCTAGGATAGTGGATAAGGTCTTTTCACCTCCAAAAAATTTAATTAACATGTTCTCAAAAGCTTCCTACTTTTGAATGCAATTTGGCTATAAGGAAAAATGCCATGTTGAAGCCTCTCCTTAAAATGTATAGGGAAAAATTTGATAGACAACATATTATTCTTCAACACTCCTTAGGTTAAGAGCCAACATGAAATTTTTAATATGGTTTTCAAGCATCTATTTTCACTCAGGACAAACTTTGGTAGCCATTTTTCTAGGATTTGGAAGATCATGTTGATCACAAGGAACATTAACTACTTCCAATGTTTACCAAGGACATATTTGTTGTTGCTTTTTTGGACATATTGATAGGTTGTTGAGTAGATTGATTAGGAGGAGGAAGTATTATAGGGATTTGTGGAGGAGATGTTGGAGGTTGATTTCCACTACCAGTAGTAGCAATGCTAGGTTTCTTATGTGCTTGAGTTGGTAATGGAAGTTCAAATGGTTTAAATCCTAGTTTAAGGCTTTGGGATCTAGTGAGAAGAATTAGTTGAGGAGAAGAGGAAAAATTAATACCAAAATTAGAAGAATTTCTTGACTCAGACTCAGGCTCACCAAACCTTCAATTCTTTATCTAATTGACTAGATGTATTAAAGGAGAATTTAGTAATATGAGGAGATTGGTGGAAGTTATAGATAAGGTGAACGAGTAATTTATTTATGAATTGGAGACTCAAAGGGAGTATCTATAAAACTAAATCATGGATAGACTACTTCAGAAGAAGCAGAAGGAGTGAAAGAGAAATATGGAGTAGGAAAATATGAATGTACCAGTGATAATGACAAAACATGCATTGAATCAGGTTGAATTAATTTTTCTTGTGACCTTCCATCCTTTAATATCTTGATGGCCCTCCTAGTGCCAATTATTTGATTCATCAAAACGTCCTCGCTCAACATAAGAGGAATTTCCCAGTCAAAGTCTCAATTAGACTCCTTTCCATTAAATGGAAATCTTAACTAGTATAATGGGACCAATTAGCCATTTGCAAGGTGTTTCTCCAATGTGTGGAGACTTTAGCTAAGGAAAGAAAAACTTAGGTGATATAAATAAGATAATTTAATCTAAAACTAATTTTAATAAAATTATATCTATTCCTAATTATCTATTAATATATATACATGTCGAGGCATAAGTTCATGTACATGGATAATAAAAATGAACAATACATTTGACAACAAAAGGTTAATTTAAAAGTTGTAATGAAAAAATCACTACAAATAAAATAAGCTTGTCAATTAGTTGAAATGCTAATTAAACCTGCAGTATTCGAGTAACATGTTATAGGATCCACAGAATAGCTTTATATATGTATGAAGTCGACATAAATAGTGACACATTTGAAAATCTAGGTCCGACAAATTAATCACTTCTATAGAACAAATTGTAAATTAAAACAAAACTCCAAGCAGTTGACACATTTGGTTAAATCTACAACTTCCACACATAACAAAGTTGCATGATTCAACATGTATATGAAAAAAAAATTGTTTGACAATCCTATAAGTGCGATAATAATTTACAGATCAAATCGTAAACACAATTAACACACACACCGACACACACAAGCACACACTCACACATATATGATGCACACAATGTTACAAAGAAAAATTGTGCCCATTAATAGAGATTAGATAATGAAAATTGTAGCAGAGTATAAAAAATAATTGATTTTATAATATATAAAAAGAGCATGATTACTAACGACAGTGATATAAGAGTTGCTATTGAAACACAAAAAAATGATTTTTAGTCCAATGTCCATCCTCCAAGCAAGAAGACAAAATACAATAGTGCAAAACTATATGATCTTGAACAAAAATTATGAACCCTTTGGTATAGACAAGATCTCCGCTTAAATAGGTTTCATTGTTATGAGACCTTCAAAGCTATGTTAGAGATTCCATCGAAACAAAATAAAAGCTAACTTTTAAATGTGTAGAGAGCACCATAAAACTAAAAGTGTGTAAAATCCCTCCCTTGTATGTAAAACTTTGTTAACCTAAGATGAGAAAAGCTAGGTCTGATGTGTAACAAGAAAAGTAAATACTTTATGAATTAAATAAAATAATTAATCACTTGGAAAAGTGAGACATCAAGAGATGAGATTCTTGCCAAATTCCGATATTGAATGGGAAGGGATAATTCCTTCATGATAAATCTTCTAGATTCAATTCTAGAAAAGCTTGATGGAGAGGAGATAAATATCCATTGAAAAAAACATAATAGATTTGCGAGAGAGAAAGGCAAGCTTTTATGAGGAAAAGGATCGTGGGGGAGAAAGACAAGCTTTTATGAGGAAAAGGATCGTGAGACAAAAAGACAAGCTTTTCTGAGAAAAACATATGCAAATTGATAAAAAAAGATCCATAAAAGTGGGATGCCACTAATGGAAACAATATCATGAAAGAGGGTATTAAATACCCATTGCAGAGATAAACATGAGGCAATGGATCCATGGAAAGAATTCTTGGCTCAGGGGTGAACTGGTATAAGACAGTTCTAGGTTAGGTGTTGGTGCTCAGTTTTTCCTGAGTGACATCCTTTCATATAATATGGTTGCATGGAACGTTTGTATGTTGACCCTTACTCTCTATATTGTCAATTTTTATGTATATAAGAGAAATTGCTTAGGTTGTTCTTGCATATGAATTGATTGAATAATGTAGATATCACTGCTATGTATGAGTAGATTTTCCTATGTTACCTCTGGGAAAGAGTTGATTATATATGAGCGCATTTGATAGCCATTGTAAATAAATTCAATCCTAGTTAACTTTAGTAAAGAAACATAATATGTCGATCTTATGCAGTATTGGTGTTATCATGTCTTTTGTTCAAGATAGTGAATAATCGTGCTTGAGACAACTATCTAAATTAGGTAACTGTGGTTAACCCTCAACTATATAAATTATGGTGCAGGTTATTTTTGCTATGCATTATGCATCCAATGTCACCCTTTTAACTAATTAAGATACACATGTTAACATTACTTGCTATTGTGGCAGTAGGATTATGATTGCATTATGGGCAATACTAGCTTTAATATATTTATGTTGAAGTTTTCATCTATGTCGATATCGAGGTAGCAAAGGAAGAAATCATTTATGCATAATCTTGACCTATTGAATACCAATGGTTAAACGTTCCTTCAAGTTATAATACCTGCATAAGGGTTGAATTGGAAGCTTGTATTAAGGTTCTATTTATTGAACCTAAGAGTCCACATCATGAGTCCACTAAAGCCTTGTAGGAGTTGTAGTATGGTGCCCAAGGGGTATGGCTCATTTCTTTAATGTTGTCAAAATTTGAAAAATATAAATATAAAGTATTATAAAGATTTGTTCATGTAATACTTGTATCGAAGTTTGAATCTTATCTCTAACCGAAGAAAATTTAAAGAATGAGAACCTAGTAGCTAATTCTCAAATTATGCTTGCAGTTATGTTACAAAGTGGCACATTCATATTCTTCTAGATCATTTTGGTTTCAATTATTCAATCATGATTGGGTGTGGCCAATTTGGAGTGCTCAGCAATTGAACGATTTTTTCAAATAGTGCAAGGAACTCGAGATTCTCCTTGATTCAAGCTGAGTTTCACTGTAGATTACTTCAAGTTGTAGAGTGCCCATGAACAAACCCAGAATATGCTTAAAAAAAAATACACCATTAATTAAAATCGATGGAGAATTTGAAATTAAATTGAAAATAAGGAATATGGGAGGAAGAAATTCTCTCGTCGTTTCTGTAGATTAACTTAGTTTGGAGCCATTACTACTACCTCTATGTACACCTACTAATGAATTTTAATTATGGGAAACATTTGACAAGTGGACCAAGAATCCCATGATTTAATCTCATTTAGAATATAGTCGAGTTTAGATGTCAAGAGTCAAATTAATTACACCAACAACTTATAACGAATCACGTAATTACATTTCAGGTAAACTTGTTAGATCAAGGATGACGAGATCAAACAGTTTCAATTTTTTCCGCGGTGCAGAAGATAATAGTCAAGGCACAAGTGTCGATTGAAGATTGCCTAGTGGTTGCATTGCAAATGAAGCATTAAAAATTGATGACTTTAAATTTAATGTAAAACCCTCAAAGTAGCAAAACACTAGTTAAGTGTGATGTCGAGAGCTTCGATTGGGACACAGTGGACGTTCCACATGTGCCTTGAGGTTTCTGTTACCCAAGAAGTTTGAGGAAAAAGGATAAAATATGCTCCTGGGCTCGAGAATAGGCGTGACCCTCTCATATGATAAACGGTGTTTAGGAAAATTATAACACATTTCTTGTGAGAGGAAGTATGAAGTATTTATAATGTGACTCATTGTAGTGTGATATCAGGGTTTGGGGAATATTCCCACATGTTAACACTCTCTAGGTTGGGTTGTGGAGTCATAAATAGAAATGCGATGTGGCAAGGGCAGTGGGTTTCGTGTAAATGTGGTAAAATGAATATTTTATTTTGGGCACCTGTAGGAATTATCCCACATGCAAGGCACAAAGAGAACATACATACTTTATGCTACATGCAAGGCACAATGAGAATTAAGCTTTATAGATGCAAGTGGTTTGTACATTTTTCTAGCAGCAACGACAGTATGGTATGAAGGTTGATGGTTATATGGTGTGGTTGCTGGGATTTCTTCAATGGGATAAGGGCTTGGTTTATATTCTTGGGTCATGAATTCATTAATGATAAAATCTCCTTATGTTTACAATCTTATATATTTAAAACATAATATACACCCTTTAAATGTTTTATGATCTACGTTTTGATATAATGTCACAACACAAAAAAAGGTTTAGGGGCACAAAAAAATGGTTTAGGGGCTTGGTTTATATTCTCTGGTCATGAATTAGTTGATAATAAAAGCTCCTTCTGTTTACAGTCTTATATATTTACGACATAATATACACCCTGTAAATGTGTTATGGTCTACGTTTTCATATAATGTCACAACACCAAAAAACGGTTTAGTTTTGAAGTTTTTACAAGTAATTAATACTAGTAATATACAATGCATAATATTATTTTATTTTTCTAAATATAGATTTAATATTATAAAAATTATAATATATTTCATATATAGTTACAAAATAAAGTATACCAATTACAATTAGCATTTACAATAATAAATTACAATGTATTTACAGTATGATTATAAACTAACTAATGACCCACCCACTATAAACTAACTAATGATCCACCTCTTTTGCAATGCAAGTGAGTGACACATGATGTGGAATAGGTATGCAACCCACAAAGTTCAATGTATAATGTGGGGTTATGTGGAAACTGAAGGTGCTTCATTACCTTCTTATTACCATGAGGGGATGCCATTATAAATGTGAAATAATGACCTCGTAAAGTGACATCGCAAAGGAACAAAGAGAAGGTAAAAGAACAACAAACAATCAATAACGTAATGCAAGAAATCAATAACATTAACCAAATTCAATGGAGGGCCCCCATATATTTTTTGAAAATAAATGGGGGGTGTTGTGGCAACACCAGGTCTAAATCCCTTTATTTACCTAGGTTTTTTCTTTTAATTAGGAAATTATATTACATATTTTTTTTAAAGAACACCTTTCTCTTTTGTTCTTTTCTAAAATAGAAAGAACTCTCTATTACTCATGTGGTATTTCCCATATATTCTCAAAATTAAAATCATTTATTCATAATATGCAATTTAATTGCATAATCAATTAATTCAAATCCTAGCCTCTACAACCCTTAATTTCAAAAAATAATCATAATTGTCTAAAATAGTCATGTATCTAAAATAAAGCATATAGGTATCACAATATTGCATTCTCAATTGCAAGACAAAAAGGAAAAGGGAGTAAAATTGAACTCAAATAGACTAATTCAAATTATTTCATGATATTTTTTTGTATTATTTGTTAATGTAATTACATATTTATAACACTCCCTTCAGAGGAAACAAATGCACACTAGCTGCGTATTCCATACTACATGCAGACATAAACTAGAAGACACTCATACAACCAAAAATAGGGTAGGGTTAATAATAGAGTTGACTATATATAACATCAACCAAATGTAAGTGAAGAATGAAGAAATATTGTACAAATGGAACTCCTAACTCCAAAATAGCAATAAAACCTTAGAAATTGGACTAAAAGTCAAAGATAAGGTGATAAGGTGAACAGATAAAGTGTTGGATATAGTGGTTTCCCAAAATAAGAGACAAAGTTTCTATTCAAGAATAAGGTGGTTAGAAGATAGGGAATGCATATTAATGGATGCAAAATAGCCATATGACTCCCCATCTAGGGTGCAACCACTACCACATGAAATCCTTGGTTGCACCCCTTGCTAAAAATAAACTTACCAAAAATAGAAAAATATCTTCCCATAAGGAGATATTTAATAAAAGAGTAAATAACTTTCTTGAATTTTATATGGAACTAGTACAAATTAATATAGATAAAATTGTAGTCCTATTATCCTCCATCCCAAGCCTTGTTAGTGAGGAAACAATTTAATGTAGAAAATACGCACGGAAGAACTCAAAATGGCAATGGATTATTTTTATAAGTGACAAAATCCCTCACTCATATAGCTAGATAATTAATTATTATTAGATTTTATGAGTTTATACAATCTTTTTGTAGATTGAACAATTTATGTGATTTTCTAAAACACAAGGCAAGAATCTAATCTACTTTGCTAAATGGAAACTAAAATTGATCAATGAAAACAATAAGAAAAAAGAGAAAGAATATCAATTGCACATAACACAATATTTCTCTAGGTAAAGCAACTACTGAGAACCCTGACTATCTATATTGCATTAACCAAAAGATCTGAGAAGAAAATACAATTCTTGTTCAGACTAGAAAAATCCTTGCACAAGTCTAATATAATTCCTTGCCTCATAAGCGAGCTCAAGCCAACACTTAGCCATTCTGCTACCTGTCAATCCCCTTCTTCCCTGCCTAATTTCTGAGAGAATCGGCCCATTTTTAATTGGGAAAATACTTCCTCCATAATTGCCCAATCCAAACATAGGTTCTCAATTGATTGCACGCACCATTTGTACAACTCGGAAAATTATACAACTGATAGTACATTGTCCCTGCACTCTATTCTCAATTGGGTCTTCCTCTGAACTGCCATGCATGACTTATTTATGACTAAATCGTCAGTTAACTGGTGTGGTACTGGTGATGCACTAGTGCACTACTCCACTACTATGCCCCTCATTAGGGGAATTTTGAGGTATAAAATGGGTCTCCTAAGGAAATTATAAAGTAATAGTGGAAATCATAAAATAAGATTAGATCACATCATCAAATTTTAGAGGGAAAAAAGAAAAACTATTTTTTCAACTCGTATTTTCAACTTATCTCCCTCTGGGTTTACTCAAATTTCGAGTAGCAACACTCGTTGGATGCATAATTTGATTCCTCATTCAATGCGTACCCATGTTGCATACTTTTTATGGACCTTGCTACATGAAAAATGAGAAATACATGAAAAATGTGAATACAATCACGTTTTTTCATGTATTTCTCATTTTTCGTGTAGCAGGGTGCATAAAAAATATGCAACATGGGTAATCCTTGGATGAGGAATTAATTTTTTCATCCAATGAGTACTCCTTCTTGAAACTTGAGTAAAACCATAGGGAGATAAGTTGAAAATACGAGTTGAAAAGGTAGTTTTATTATTTTTTTTTTTTTATCTTTTTATTTTTTTACTCCAAAAATGGTAAATCATCCCCCATGGTTGACATCATCATCTTCAATCCTATTGGTTATTATAAATTTTATTTTTGTTGTACATTTTTCCTAGGAGGCCCATTTTAGACCTCAAAATTCTCCTAACGACTAGTTCCTCCAATAATTAGAGCAAGTTTCACTGATTATCACTCAGTTAGACTGAGTTATCTAATTCGAACTCCAAAGAAGTCAAATTCAGCCCCAAAAAATTTAGATATCACTCTACATGACTCTAGATATAATTTCAACTCAAATTTCCCAACTCAATTAAGTAAATTTAACTTAATTAACTATTACAAGTTGCTATAAGAATATAATTACAATTTTAATTCATCATTTAATTCAAGGACAAATTAAATTGGAATTTCTTGTTGCTATTTTTAACACTCCCTCTCAACAAGAAAGGGAGAATCATCTACCCCGATCCTATCTTTGTGAAACTCAAATTTACATCTTGACAATGCCTTTTCTAATATATCTGCATATTTCTCCTCTTTGGGAATGTACTCCAACAACATAATTAGCCTTTGCACAAAATCTCAAAGATGGTGATACCGGATATCAATATGCTTGGACCAATCATGAAAAAATGGATTTGAATAGATTTTGATACAACTCTAATTGTAACAGTAAATCGCAGTTCAAATCATCTGTTGACCAAAAAAACCAACCAAAATTTTCCTCATCTAAATGGCCTCAAAAGCTACTTGACTAGCAACCATGTACTTTGCCTCTGCTGAAATGAGTGAAACTGATATTTGTTTCGTACTATACCAAGAAACAACTATTGACCCAATACTGAAGGTCCCTCCTGATGTGATCTTCCTGTTGGATGGACTCCATGCAAAACCTACATCGATGAAGCCTTGAAGCTTCACTCCCTCTATACATTTATACCATAAACCATACTGGGTAGTTCTTATGACGTATCTCAACAGATGCTTGACCGCCTTCCAATACAGCTTGGTTGGCCTAACCATGACTTCACTAAGCTAGTTAATTGCATAGCACATGTCTAATCATGTGCTCACCAAATAAATGAGTGAACCCACAAGGTTCCTGTAAATGGTAACTTCCACTACTTTAGCGAAAGTAACATCTTCCTTCCTCTAGTTACCTGCTAGAGGAGTCTCCTTGGGTTTACTACTCTCCATGTGGAAGCTTTTCAGTATATTGTTGACTTGCTTTCTCTGAGAGACAAGAATTTCCCCATCACCTTGCTATACCTCCATGCACATGGAAAATTTTAGGGGAAAATTTTCGCCCTTAGGGGGAATTAAGGGGTGTTAAATTTTTAGTGGGCGAATATTTTGTATCATAGTATATTTTTACAAATCACCTCAAATAGCCCACCTTATTTTAAGGTAGAGGGTAAAAAAGGTAAATTTAGCCCTTGAAATTAGGAGTTACAACCTTCCATTCACCCTAATTTTCAAGAATATGTTTTATTTAAGTGAATTCTATGGGCCAAATACCATATTTATAAAAGAGGTATGGTAAATTAATACAAATATAAATAAATAAGAGGTATGGTAAATAAATAAAACATTTTTTATATTTACTCCATAAGTCAACTTATATACATGCAAGGGTGTAAACAAATAAAAATAAAAATAAAGTGGAGGTATGGTAAATAAATAAAAATATAAATAAACTAGACGTATGGTAAATAAACAAAACCTCTTTTTATATTTAGTCCATAACCCTCTTTCTATTTTGAAACGCATCAAAAAGAAGGTTTTAATTTAAGTGAACCTCCTCATGGGAAAAAATAACCATATGTTGTAAAAGATGTGGTAGGTAAATAATAAAAATATAAATAAATGAGAGGTATGGTAAACAAATAAAACAATTTTTTATATTTACTCCATAAGTCACCTTATATTTACGAAGACTCAAAAAATGAGTTATATTTAGGTGAAACCTATGGGAAAAATACTATGGGCCAAATACCATGGGCTAGATTATTATTAATACCATGTAAAAAACATTATTAACCCTAATATTCGTATTAATAAAAATAAAAACTGCACATGGTATTGACCCATGGTATTCATGTGGAATGTAGCCTGTTTTAATGGGGGAATTAAACCAGCATAGATCCATCTTTACTCTGAATCTACTAAGCCCCGAGAGGGATCAAATATCGTGACATGAAAACTAGCATATAGTGAAAAAATATTTGATCCCTCTCGGGCCTTGGTGGATCAAGAGTAAAAATGGATGTTGTAATTTAATGTATGTTAAACATTTTAACTTGGTTAAAATAAAAATCAATTATTAATTTTATTAATTTTTATAAATTACTAATAGTAATTTTTAAGCTCCAGGATTATGATAACCCATGGTATTAACCCAGGGTAATACCATGGTATTCTGTGAGCATAGACTATTTAAAGCGTAAATTCTATCATCTTAGATCCATCGTAATTCTGGGTCGACCAAGTGCTCAAAGGGATAAATAGATTTGATCCCCCCTAAGAGTGGTAGATGTGGAGTTAAGATGGATATAGGTTGGTTTTTATGATAATGAAGATATTAAATAGACTTAGGAAGGATAAATAGATTTCATTCCCTAAGAGTGGTAGATGTGGATTTAAGATGGATATAGGTTGGTTTTTATGATAATAAAGATATTAAATAGACTTAGGAAATTATATTGTAAAAACATCTTAAGGTGAATGGTTAAAGCTACATTTAGTCACTTCACAAAATTTAGTAAAAAATACTAATATCTCCATTAATATTGGTTTTTAACTTTTTCTAATTTAACAAAAAAAATTCAAAACAATGAAACCTTATCACTCTTTCCGCATCACCCTCGTAGAAGATTTCTCACCATTTTTCAATCATTGTCAATATGATGTCTTCATAAAAAAATTTAGGTACTGATGTTGGATTAGTTGTTTGAAAAATAAGCTGGTTTGTACAACCTTTCATCGTTTGTGCTATTCTTAGTTTGTCCTAATGATCTATAGGGGTTGGAGCCACTGCACCATATTTTTCTAAAAGGTGGAGATTCTTCACCAAAAAGGAAATTAATCTACATGATACAACGCTGTTAAAAAATGTGAGAACTATGAGGGTAGTGAATTATGCTAATAAGCAATTTATATTGGGAGAGACGTATTTAAATTTTATTATTTAATTGAATATTTCCAATTAAAATAATAATAAATCTACATTTATATATTCATATATTGATTGGAAGGATTCTCACAATAGTCACTTCTTTGAATTAGATCACCTTCAAGCCTTTGGGATACCTAGTACTTTCTTATATAATATAGTTGGGGCTTGCTACCTGTTGGCGTGTTGAGGTAAACAAACTTGACGTGTTTTTTTTTTTTTTTTTT
>APFE031545085.1:0-10908 GCA_000404065.3 Pinus taeda | reverse complement strand
TTGAGTTAGCCTTGGCGATATTTTGCTACAAATGTTGACAGAAACATCCTCTCTGAGAATGTCCTTTAAACAATATTGAGACATGTAATATTTGTGAGCAAAAACATTCTACTCAGGATTGTCCTTCTCTAACTGGACTTAATTAAATATTTAAAGATGTAAGTGAGGAGACCGAGTATATTTTTGTTGTGGATCAAAAGAAACCATGGCCCCCTCGATCATCTAGACCTACAACCTTCAATCCTTCCCAATATTATACTCCATCTTTTGGATGGTACCATCCCATGCCTTTGCCACATTGGCCACCTCAAATGCAAAGTCAAGGGTGGGCCCCACGTTGGAGAGGGACTTCTCCCTTTGAAAATATGGCTCCACAAGTTCCACCTCAAGCACATCTTCAACAACTTCAACTACCCTCTAATCAATCTTCCTAGACTCGACAAAGACCTCAACTACTTGCTCAACTTATCCCTAATATGAACAATAAAGTAGTCCAACCCACCTACAATGTTGAACTACCTCCTTTTCCTACTTATACCCTTTCAACAATGGATTGCAAAGGTATCCATCTGTGTTCTAGAAAAGTAATCCAAAATCAAACTTCTCCTATTATCCAAGAACAAGATGAAGAAGATAACTACCCAAAAGCTCAAAGTACCTCAACAAAACAATTCCTTGAGAATGAGCCAAATTTTTCTCCTTATTCGGAAAGATTATGTCTTAAAAAACCTCTTGTACAACTTGAATTTGATTTCATAGGAGAATTAATAAATGTACGTGTAAATATTCCATTATTTCAAGCCATTAATGATGTCCCTATCTATGTGAAAGAAAACGGGAACTTTATTTAAGGAAACCGAGGTGGAAAAAGAGAGATCCCAAGATAGTTCATGTGATTAGAAAATTAACATATTTAATGTTGTGCAAAGTATTTATGGCAAAGTATGGGGACCTTGGAAGCCCCGTCATTACTGTTAACATTAATAGTACCCCCATCGCCAATACCTTGATAGATTTAGGGGCAACCATAAATGTCACGATAAAGGAAACCATGGAGAAACTTATATTACGTGGTCTTCGATTGACCCCAACTATCCTTGAAATGGCCCATAGTTCTACCATAAAACCATAAGGAGTGGTGGAAGATATTGTCATTTCCATAGATTCATGGGAATACCCAGTTGAATTTATGATTCTTCAACCTAAATCTAATCTTGGAGGCTGCCCATTAATCTTGGGAAGACCTTGGTTGGCCATAGCAGATGCTTATATTAGTTGTAGGTATAGGGATATGACTATTTTAATCTAAGGAAATTCTACTAAGAAGCTTACTCTTTATCCTCTTGCTAAACCCTCCAACCATGAACACTCTCTTTGGTTGGAATACAATGATGAAGAATCTACTTGACTTCTCTTGACCCTTGACCAAGCCTCGACTTTTAAAGGAGATATTGAAGATGACCTAATTTATACCTTTATAGCACATCCCCATACCGATCGTGATTCACCTCTTAGTTAGGTTTTTGGAAAATAATCCTAGGAAACATGTTCCTCCATTGAATTAACACAACGACTAGATATAATAACTCCACCCGATACTACGATGGAAGTTCAAACTAAAGTTATTGAAATATATTCTGGAAAAACTTTGAACATTAATGCCCAACTAGAACCCTCAAAACAAAAGCAACTTGTAGAAATGCTTAGGAAAAATAACAGTGCTTTTACCCTCGATTATACTGACATGAAGGGGATTCCTCCCAATTTGTGTACCCATGTGGATTCTCGACCTATTAGGCATCCCCAAAGGAGGATGAATCCAACACTAAAGGACATGGTCAAAGAGGAATCACAAAAGTTGTTGAATGCAGGTTTATTTATCATACTTCTGATTGCAAATGGGTCTCACCCCTGGTCATTGTCCCTAAAAGGAATGGCAGATGGCAAGTGTGTGTTAATTATCGGGAAATCAACAAGGTTACTCTAAAACATTACTTTCCATTGAATTTCATTGATCAAGTCCTAGATACCCTAGCAAAGAATATATTCTTCTCTTTTCTTGATGGATTCAACAACTACAATCAAATCCAAGTAGCCCATGAAGACCAAGAAAATACAACTTTTACATGCCCATGGGGAACTTATGCATACCAAGTACTTCCATTCGAATTATGTAATGCTCCAATAACTTTCCAATGAGTTGTTCTTGGGATATTTTTTGAATTTTCCAATGACTATTGAAATTTATATGGAAAGCTTTATGATATATGGGGAAATTTTTGAGGAAGCCTTGAAAAATATTGAAAATGTATTAATTCGATGTCAGGAGACTAATCTTTCTCTCAGTAATGAGAAATGTCAAATGCTTCTCATTGAGGAAATTGCGCTAGGACACCATATCTATACAAAAGGGATTAGGGTGGACCCTGTTAAAATATAAGTAATTCTTAAATTATCAACCCTTGCTACACAGAGGGATGTTTGCATCTTTTTAGGCTATGCAAGATACTATTGACTATTTGTAGAAAATTTTACAAAGATAGCTTCCCCATTTTTCCACCTCCTAACAAAAGTGGTAGATTTATATTTGACTGATCAATATCATTAGGAATTTGATATCCTTAAAGAAAAATTATCCACTGCTCTTATTCTATGGGGCCTTAACTACTCCCTGCTTTTTCACATTCATACTGACACCTTAGATATGGCCATTGGGGTTGTATTAGGAGAAAGGGAAGAGAAAAAAACCTATGCCATTTATTATGTCAATAATAATATAACTCCCACTGAATTGAATTACACTGTAACCAAAAAAGAATTCCTTGCCACAATTCATGCTATAAATAAATTTCGTCATTACATTAATGGGTATCCTATGTTTGTACACATTGATCACTCTGCCATTTGGTATTTCATGAATAAACCTATTACTCATGTAGAGTGACGAGGTGGCTTCTTCTTATGTAAGAATTTGATATTACTATCCTTGACAAGTCAGGAAATGAAAATGTCATTGTTGGATTACTATCCTGACTTCATAATAAAGATGAATTAAATCTTACTGAAGATGTTTTGTTTGACGAACATTTGTTTGGTTATCTATTAATACACCATAGTTTGAAATTATTGCTAACTACTTAGTTGCGGAGAAACTCCCACAACACTTGTCGCCAAGAGAACGACAAAAGGTTGTTAGAAATAGTGCTATGTATTCTTGGATTGAAGGGTAAATGTTTTGAACTGGGCTTGATCATGTGATCAAACAATGTGTTTGAGAAAATAAAATTTATGACATCGTAAAAGCATGTCATGAAGAAGCTTATGGACGACACTTTGTTGATAAAATAACTTCAAACGAAGTTTTCGACAAGGATATTAATAGCCAACTATCTTTAGGGACGCTAAGAAATATGTTAAAAGTTGTGACAAATGTTAAAGAATGGGAAAACTAGCACATTATGATGAAATGACATCACAACCACAATAATGATAGAACCCTTTGAAAAATGGGTTCTCAACTTTGTACGACCGATCAATCCACCATCAAAACATAAGGTATGCATTTTGGTGTGCATTGAGTATGTAACTAAGTTGGTTGAGGCAAAGGACCTACCTAAGGAAACATAATAGGTGATTAATGATTTATTGTATGAATAAATCTTTGTTCATTTTAGCGTTCCACGAAGATTTTTACACATTAAGGGGCTCATTTCACTTCCAAACTCATCTAATCTATTACTGAGAATTTCAAAATTAAGCACTAGATGTCCATTTCGTATCACCCTTAAGAAAACAAACAAGTAGAAGTTACTAAAAGGGTTTTGAAGACTATCTTAACCAAGGTGCTGTAACAACATCATAAAGAGTAAGCAGAGAAACTCCTAGAGGCCTTGTGGGCTTACAAATTCACTGGGAAAAATGCTACTAGTTTTACTCCATATAATTTTGTATACGAAAAGTAAATTCTCCTCCTTATCGAATTTGAAATCAATACATTAAGGACAACTTTGCAAGTTGGAATGTACCTCTCTAAGGCTCAACAACATGGATTGTATCAACTCAATTAACTTGATGAAATCCGTTAGGATGCCATACAACAGACAATTGTCATTCAACAACAAAGAGCAAAGTGGCACGATAGATTCATCAAAAAGAAGAAATTTAAAGAAGGAGAATGGGATTTCTTGTTTGATTCAATATACAAGGACTTCAAAGGAAAATTCTATACTTTATGGCTAGGACCAGATGAAGTTGAAGTTGTATTTGACAATGGGTTCATAAATCTTCTCACTATTGACAAAGCACACACACCATTAATGGTCAATGGCATCGATTGAGGTTACATCAAAGACCCAAATCTAAAGAAGAGTTCATCAAGGAGTTAGTAAAGCAATTGAATTTAGAAGTTGTAGAGAGGATGGTCAACCCATCGTCTTCTACGACCTCTTAATTTCTAGTCCTGTGTGTGTGTGTGTGTGTGTGTGTGTGTGTGTGTGTGTGTATGTGTGAGAGAGAGAGAGAGAGAGAGAGAGAGAGTTACTTATGCCTCTACATTGTTAATGGAAAATGGGCATCGATTTGAGTTATATTAAAGCCCTGAGTCTAAAGAATAATTCATCAAGGAGTTAGTAAAGCGATCATATTTAGAATTTGTAGAGAGATCGTCAGCCCATCCCCTTTCGTGACCTTTTAATTTCCAATCTAGTGATTTCTTTTGTTAGAGAGAGAGAGAGAGAGAGAGAGAGAGAGAGAGTTACTTATGCCTCTACATTGTTAATGGAAACTGGGCATCGATTAAGGTTATATTAAAGACGCAAGTCTAAAGAAGAATTCATCAAGGAGTTATTAAAGCAATCAGATTTAGAAGTTGTAGAGAAGATGGTGACCCATCCCCTTCTGCGACCTCTTAATTTCCAATCTAGTGGTTTCTTTTGCGAGAGAGAGAGAGAGAGAGAGAGAGAGAGAGAGTTGTGCCTATACACCATTAATTTCAAATGGGCGTCAATAGAGGATCCCCTTCTACGACCTCTTAATTTCAAGTTTGGTGATTTCTTTTGTTTGAGCGACCTCTTAATTTCCATCCTAGTGATTTCTTTTGTTAGAGAGAGAGAGAGCGAGGGAGAACATATCCTAGTGATATTGGAAACCAATATTCTAGCCAAATCACTAGGGCAAAATAAATATTTCCAGCTATGAAAACCTTCCTAGAAGGCGCAATAGGACATACTTTTGCTTGAAAACCAAGAAACTGGCTAGCAGAGTTTGTTAAATAGTTAGTTTCCTAGTTTTCCAACAAAAGTATGCCCTACTACACCTTCCAATAAGTACATATATAGATGTAAAATTTTCATTGAGTTACTTGTGCCTATATTACCTATGAAAGTGCCTAATGATACACATATTATTTTCCAGGATGACTGTGGAATCACATTCAAAGCATTCACAAAATACCAAACAGACATGTTGACGCTGCAATTTTGCCTCCTATCGAAGTGCTTTATTTTTTAGTCCCTTGATTAAAGATACTTAACAAATATAATGTGTACCTGGATCTTTTTCATGTCACTTCCCCGCTGAAAACTTCTTTTTTCTTTTTCTTTTTTTCCTTTTTTTTCATGACACTCTCATTATTCTAAGCCTATACATCCTACTCTTTATCTCAAACCCCTTTTTATTGTATTTCTATTCTTCGCTTTAGTCCAAGTACTAAAATGTTGAAATCCTTATTTAATTTTTTTTTTTATCATTGTCTTTACTTTTATTCTAGTCTAAGGACTAAAATAACAAAACAAAAGAGGGGAAGAGATTTGTTTTAAACTCTTTCCAAAGCCCTTTCCCAATGTATCCCATAAAAATATTTCTACCCAACCTATAACTATAATGTGCATACTAATGTCCCCTCGAACGATTTAACCTTGTACCACGTGACTTAGGTTACAAAGGTTAAACATTAGCACACACTATACATCATAACAAACTTTACATTGTTTTGAATATGGGATATTGCCTCAACAGTTCCATTGCCACCTAGGTGACTCATTGGATCCCAAACACCCCAACTCAATAATGGATACCTACACAAGAACAATTTTCTTGCCAAGTGAGCATGCTTCATGTGTCGATGGTCATGTTAGTGTCTAGTCAACAGAGTAAAGCACACAAATCGTGCACAGTTACGGAAGTTTCCCACATTATAGTGGCATCATTTCATAGCATGTGAGGTTATTGTTTTGGTAGCTCGAAATTTTTTTCATCACTATCGTCCATTTAAATGGTTATCTGCCAAGATTTAGTTGTAGGGATGAATTTTGTTGTAAAGGTTGAGTCACAATCCATGGATTACAGGGGAGGAAGCATTGGTGTCATTAACTGTGTAGAGCCAAAAAATATCAATGTCATCTAAATAAAACTTGAAGTTTGGAATGTTTTTGTACAAGTTCAGTGGGATGAACCCCTCAACCAATTCTAGGTGCATGACACGACTATCACGTTGGAGTTTTCTTGAACATTCAACGAAGCATGGGCATTTGTAAGACAACTAAGTATAATGATAAATGAGCCTATTATCTTCGTTATGACCAAGCTTTCTCGAGACGGGGAAGAATTTTCTAAAAGCTTTGACACTGATGGGGAATGTTGGTGCCCCTTTCTATAGAGGCCATCCCCACTACCGGATTTAAGGAAAAATATTTGATGAGAAGCATTACTCCCTTTATGTCAGGATGTTGTTTTGTCATTCAAAAATTTGTGACATGTGAAGGGAGATATAGTATGGTTTGTCACTACCACATTTGGATTTTGATGCATTCGATGCGGTGTAAACCCCTCAACATGCCCTATTACTTGCTTAAAATTTTGACGGAGATGGATATTTTGGTTAGGAGGAAGAAGAAAAACTCTGAGCTAGGGTTGTGTCATCAAGGCTTGATCAAAATGTTGATTGACGTTGAGTTGCATAGACTGGACATACCATGGGATTTCTTCGTCTGGGGTATCAGAAGTAAACCCTAGGAAAGGGTCCTACCTCAAAGCACACAAATAAGCCCTAAGATTCCTTCTATGACAGAGCAACAATATCCGACTAGGAGCTTGGTAATTCGTCAAACTAAAAAAGGCAAAGGCTTAGCACCTAGCTTTGAAAACTGATTCAGATTTATGAAGGAACGAAATGAAATACATATTTAAATAGAAACACAAAAATATAACGAAACTTAACTTTAATTAATAAATAGAAAATGTTGAATCTAATTACATTCAAAATGAAAGCAAACTAGCTCAAGCGATAGCAGCTTATCTCTAAGAAGAGATGTGAGAGTTACATGCCTTTTAAATTGTGTTATAATGATGCTCAAAGGCCTTTTTACCATGAATAACAATGAGGAAACCTAAACATCTAAAAACCTAACTCTAGGAGATAAAGTGCCAAAAGGTACGAGCCTCGATGGGGTTAATTGGAATGTCATCTTTTGGGGGTCATAGACATACGATCTTTGTTTTGCACGCAAAATAGCCTGTTAGAAAGGTCTAATGAGAAAAAAAAAACTTTCAGCTGCAAATGTTTTCAAAGGCTCATGTTTGCTCGTTTCCCCAAATAATGTCGTTTAAGGCCTTAAACAACTCTAGAATTTCAGAAACCGAAAACTGCTAAAAATAGAAATTGTCGAAATAGGAAACTGTGTTGAAAAGTAGTAAACTGAGAGCAAATAGTGTTGGGGGTCCAGGTGGAATAGGCTAGTGGCCACCAATATCCACCTAGATCAGTCCTCCCCCATTAGGAAGCAATGGTCCCCATTACGTTGAGTGCCTCCATGAGGTGATGAAACTTTTGTTGAACTTGGTCCTTGGTGAATCACTTGCCTTGATGCAAGAGTTGGTCAGATTTGAAAACCCATCCTTTATTGGTGAGTGTTCTTAATTTGGGCATCCGTGATATAATGAGTCATGGCTTGTTCAATGCAATCTAGGTTGAGCTCTTTTAATTTCAATTTCTCAACAATGTCTAATGTATCCAACAATGGTGTAAGTATGGTCTAAGGCAGTCCACATTGAATATTGGGTGGAGGCCAAGGAATGGGGCAATACTTAGCTCAAAAGCATTATCACCCACAACCTTGATGATGGTTTAATGCCTGTAGTAGAGTGGTCAAAGCTTCTGATGGGTTCTCGCAAGGCGTTCCTTCTGCAAATGCAACCAAACCTTGTCACCCACTTGAAACTTATGTGGCTCCCGATGTTCATGATGTTGTTTGTACTTAGTATTGGCTTTATCCAGGATATAATGAACCTGTTGGCGGATGTGTTGAATGCGTTCAATAAACTTGATGGCCTTATCAACTTCATATTGAACATGTGCAAATTGTGTCTGTGTGGTTGCAAGAGGCATTGCAACATTAATGGGACACAATGGTTGAAATCCTAAGCTCGCCTAAAAGGGTTTGTGTCCATTTGAGCTATGGAGAGCTCTATTGTACTTGTGTTCATAGGGGATATTCTCGTCCCATGTTCGTGGATGATGAGAGTGGTACATGCGTAATGTACACTATCATCTTGTTGATGACTTTTGTCTGGAGGTGGAATGCAATCGACTTGGTGAGCTTGGTGTTCAACAATGGCCAAAGGCTTGACCAGAATGTGCTTAGGAACTTCCTATCCTAATATGATATAATGGTATGCGGGATCCTAAAATGTACCCATACTTGTTCCAAGCATATCTTGGCAATTGCTTCTATTATGATACTCTTCTTGCATGCAACCAATATGACCATCTTAGAAAATATATCAATGACCACAAACACACAGTCATTACCATTCTTGGTGGAAGGAAGGCCATACATATAGTCCATGGAGTTGGATTCCCAAGGCCAACTAGGAGTAGGCAGAGGAGTGTACAATCCTTGCTTCTTAATGGTTGCCTTGGAGATGGCACAAACAATGCAAAATCTGAGATATTTGCTAACATCTTGTTGGAATTTTGGCCAATAAAAATACTTCTGCAATACTTCAACTGTCTTCTCCACACCAAAGTGTCTTGCAACTCCGATGTAATGTGTCTCCCAAATCAACATGGCACGCTCACTTGATGGAACACAAATATGTCCCAGATAACACTATAGTCCATCTTGAAGGTGGAAGTCTTAATTTCCATCCATCAACATCTTATAGCTGGCAACAAATTCTGAGTCATTGTCATATAATTGTGACCATCCAAAGGTCTTATGCCCACAAGAGTTGAGAACTATGCTCAGTGCCACAACTGGGGTTCGTCATAGGCAGTTTGTGACATGACCAATGCTACCCTTCTTATGTTTAATGTTCAAATGGAATTGTTGCAGGTATGTGGACCATTTATGACAACGATCATTCTACAACTTTCTCTGTGTCTGCATAAATTGAAGACGTTGGTGATCCATGTGGATGATCATCTCTTCCCTGGAATATAATGTTTCCATTGTGAGTAAGCCTGCATGATAAAATACATTTCCTTGTCGTAGGTGGCATACCTTTGAAAAAACCAGTGAGCGACTCATTGTGATAGGCCATTAGATGCGCTTACTGAGTGAGGAGTGCAACAATGGCATACTTAGAGGTAAGTGTCTCAATACCAAATAGTTGTTGCAGGTATGACAATGTGAGGACTGGTGCAGAGCAAAGTCGGTGTTTCAGTTCAATGAATGCCTTCTTTTGTGACTTAGACCAAAAAAAAAAAAAAAAAAAAAAAATCTTTTTCTCCAACTTCGGTAACCTGAGTCATGGGCCAAGTGATATGAGAGAAACCCAACATGAATCTCCGATAGAAATTAGCAAGGCCCAAGAAAATGTGAAGCTCTATTAGAGTCATGGGGACCAACCAATTCCAAATGACTTGGATATTAGTTGGAACCACATGCACGCCTTGCTCATCAATTATGTATCCCATATATTGGACCTGGTCCATGCCAAAGGAGCATTTCTCTAGGTTGACACACACAACTTATGTTGTCACAGGGTTTGAATGTTCTACCAAGTATGTTGCAAGTGCTCTACTCAACTCTTGCTGAAGATGAGGATATCATCTAGATATACAACCACGAATGAGTTGGTGAAAGGTCACAAGATGTCATCCATTAGCCTCATAAAAGTTGCAGGGGCACTTGTCAACCTGAAGGGCATGACCAACCACTCAAAGAGACCCTCCTTAGAATTGAAGGTGGTTTTACATTCATCCCCGGGTTCTATTGCAACTTGGTGATAGCCAAACTTCAAATCGATCTTTCATGACATACTTAGCTCCCTTTATTTGGTCAAGAAGGTCATGAATCTATGGGATCAGGTATCTATTCTTAACTATGATTTTGTTCAATGTTGAATAATCAATGTAGAGTCTCCAGGTCACATATTTATTTTGTACAAGTACAATTGAGCTCCCACAAGGTGATGAACTTGGTCAAATGTTCCCTTTTTGTAGCAACTTGTGGATCTGTCGCTTGATTTCTTCATTTTCAAGAAGAGTGACGATAGATTGGCCCATTAGGTATAGGTGCACTAGGGGTTAGGTCGATCAAATGCTTGACCTGATAGTACAAAGGTATCCCCATGGGTGAGGAGAAGATGTGTTATGAAACCAGCTGAAGAAAAGATAGAAATATAGATCAACGCCTTAGAATTCAGCCTCTTCGAGGGGGCAACCTCCTTTACATTACATAAATGAACAATTCTTGGATGATTCAAATGATAAACCTCCTTTCTATATATAGGAGTCTAAGGAGTCACAATATAACCCAGCTGACCTAACAATAATAATATAAAGCCACAAAAATAACAATAGAGGGATTCTATGGGGCACAGTAATAAAATATGGGGACAATAGGGGCACAACAATATTAATAAGGGATGCAACTACAATAGTAATGGGGTAATCACTAGTATTAT
>APFE031545078.1:1090-25564 GCA_000404065.3 Pinus taeda | reverse complement strand
AGACACTCCGGGATTCGCTCCCAAACTGGGAGCTTCTGAAAATGTCGCTCCTGCTCCCGTTTTCACTCCCGCTCCCAAGTAACACTGCTGGGAAGTAATATGTGAATAAAGAGAAAAGAAGAGATCATGAAAGATGCAACTATGGAGAAGACAATCAACATCCTATGACTAGAAAAATTGACTATGATATCTCCATAGGGAAGATATGAAGACCTTGGGGAAGTTTGAAAAGCAAAGAAGACCCTTGACAAATGAATATCTTGGATATGTGTCAACATGAATGCAAGATATTGATGTTGCAACAAGCAGATGTCATGATGAAGGGCCATCACAAAAGGTAATTTTTTATTTAATGTTCATTTTATGATTTTTTGAATAATATCTAGATGGGCTAATACAGGGCTACCTAAAGAGAAGTGTGGGTGTCATCTACAACTGATACTCATATGGAAGGATGGAAGATCTCAAAGGTACAATAAATCACTCTTCGAGGAAAGAAACCAAATATGGTACAATAAATCACTGTCCGAGGAAAGAAAGGATGACATGACTACCCTAATTCAAGAAGGAAAGTGATGGATGGTCGATGTCCTACATAGAAGTCCCAAAGATGACGACTCCATAATATTAAAAATGAAATTCATGACATCGAATGGAGGAGCTATACAAGCAGCTAAAGTTCCCCTGATCTCCACCAATGAATAAAAGATATGTTGTTGGGAACAGGTCCCTAGTGAAGAGGGAGTCTGGAAGCAAGTTTTTGATGTAGTAGAAACTTGGAAGCAAGTCCCTATGCTAAGAGGGAGCTTGGACAAGTCCCAGGTTAAGAGGGAACTTGGGTACATTCCTTCATTGGAATAGGTATATCCTCCCTAGTTGAGAGGGAGAGATAGACACATCATTCTTTTCTTTACTTGGGAAGAAAAGAATGGAGGATTGGGTAAGCGTTTGGCCTCTGATACTCTTTGAGGATATGGTAGGGCATCCAAGATAAGAGTAGTCGTAGAAGAACGATATTCTTTGAGGACTATGAATCCAAGATAAGAATAGGCCTGGAAGGACATACCCTGTGAACACCCGGGTGGGTTATATTCTTTGAGAGACAATGATGAAGGTGTCTATAAATCATTAGTCTCGCCAGCATTGTGCTTTGATCTTGTGGAGAGATAGAGCTGTTAGTCAAGGTCTTGCTATGTGACAATGCTGGATGATATGATGCTAAGCAAATGGGTTACCAATCCGACTCTTCGTATGAGAATTCTTCAGATTGAGAATGTTCAAGTACTTTGTATGGATTATGAATACCTCCCTAGTTAAGAGGGAGCGTTGAAATTTGTAACTAGGTTCGGTCTTCATAATGAAAAATGTAATCATGATTTTATGTATTTAATGAAAAGAGAAAAAATAAATTTATTATTGTGATTCTCGAGGCATGGATTTCATGCTCAAGAGAATTTATTTTTATAGGTCAAAGCACCCATTGAGTGCTTCTAGGTTTGTCATAAAGTCATTGAGTCATTGCCATGTATGAATGACCCATTTGGGCATGTTACATATTGTAAGAAAAATTATTTGAGTCAAAGTCAAGTCAAGGGACCCTCTGAAACCTTGTCAATATGCTACAATCAAGTCGACCTATGAAAAGATCATGTCGGCCTAGAGATGAAGTCAAGTCGGTCTCAAAGCATAGGAGAGAAGCCCTATAAAGAGGAGAACTCGACCTCACTCAAGACATCATTCATCAAAATAAAAAACAAATCAAGGACAATAGTGCGAATAGGAAGTCTCTTGGATAAGCGAAGAAGAAGAGAGAAAAGACCAAATAGTTTTGGATTTGGGCCATTTCCTGTTCACACGTGTGAGGGGACTAGGGCTTATCTCACTGCAACAAATCTGAAGTACAGCCATCTCAAAGGAAGCCGAAACAAGTCAAGGAAAAAATCTATGTTGAAGGCCGAAGTCACAAAGAAGCTAGCTCAAGCCAAGCGAAGGAGAAGGAGGGCTAAAGTTACCCTAATTTTGTCACACGTGGGAAAAGTGCAGTCAACTGTAGAAGGCCAAGAATTGCAGGAATGAAGGCCGAAAATTTCAGACTAGGGTTGCAGGGCAGAGGGATAAGGAGAAAGGAGAGATTGCAGAAAATTAGAAATATTCAGCAAAATTTGACTTTGACTTGAAGCAAGGATTGACTTGGTCTTGGAGGGGTTGTTGGTCAAGGGTCTAGGTCTTGGAATTCATCAATTGAAGGTTCTATAAGAAAAAGAATTCTTGTGGGTTTTCCTCTCAAGATTGGAGAGGTTTTGGCCCTGGCTGATTACCTATATCTTGTGCCCTTTGTCTCATTTTTATTTATGATTTGATAGCTGTTTGATGATAGAGAATGCTAATAATAAACAAGAGAAATAAGAAGCTAAGTGAAGTAAAAAATATATCACAAGCAGTTATCAAGCAAGAGAAATCATCTATTTTGCTGCCCCCAGATTTCTCAACACCTTCTGGTTTCAAAAGTTGATAGCAGAGCTGAGAGGGGAAATTGTTGGAGCGCACTGTGCTCTACTGTGACAATCAAAATTGTATCAAACTCTCTGAGATTATAGTGTTCCATGACTGCCCCAAGCACATTGTCATCAGGTGCCATTTTCTCCGTGACATAATCTAGAAGGGAGCAGTGGCTCTTGAGTATGTTTAGACAGATTGATAGGTTGCAATATATCTAGAAGGGAGCAGTGGCTCTTGAGTATGTTTAGACAGATTGATAGGTTGCAATATATCTTGATTAAGACCCTGGCAAAGGGGAAGTTTGAGATGTTCAAGGAGAGACTCTGAGATTGGTAGAGATCACTTTTCTTGCTAATAGGGAATTGTTAGGTTTGTACCTGTTTTATTCGGTTAGTCTTCTCCACTGCATTAAGGCAGACATAGCAGCAGATATGTACAACAACAGGTCTGTACAACAGTTTGCTTGGTTCTTGTACACAACAAAGTGTGAGGGAGGCATAACTATGTAGAGAAGTCAATCTTAGTTTATTTCTGGTTTGTTACTTCCAATTAAACTCAATTAATTGCTGTTCCAGATTTATAAAGTTCAGTTCAATTCAATTTCTTTTTCAGCTCATCGTTCAGTTCAGCTCAATTTATAATACCTGCAGGATTTGTTCTTAGAGAAGGGTGCATATCCTGAGGTAAGTGTGCTTGCATGAGGCATAGATCCCAAGAAGGATTATTCATGCATACATGCCACAATCATCCTCTAGTTGGGGTGCACGAACTCTGGCATTCTTATTCATGTAGGAGCATTGGTTGCATTGGTTGGGGTTTGTCTCTGTTAGTTGGAGGTACTTCATGCATGAGTCTAGATACATTGTATCTGATTCTATAAAAGAGATGAAAGGCACACACCACTGTGTTGGTTAGTGAGTTACAGATTTGAGCTTTGGCTTTGTGAGTTTATTCTCTACATGTAATAGAATATATATGCTGTTTTGAGAGTTCAGATCAGCATGCTTGTTGTTCATATCACCAGCAGTATGTGTTTATATGTTAACATACTCTATAGCTGTTATCTTGATTTGTGTTTTCAGTTTTAAGCCATCTAGAATTTGGTTAAGTTCTCGTGTATTATCTGCTTATCATGGCTTGATTTTTGACAAACATGGGTTACAGAGTGAAAATAATTTATATAAATATTGAGCATAGGACTGTGCACATTGCTAGCCTAGATCCACCTTAACCATGAATATGTCAAGCAAGAGGGATCAAATCCATCGAGGTGCAAAAGGCTGTGGAAGGTTTTGTACCTTGAGGGATCAACATTTGATAGATCTAGGGTTAAGATGGATTTAGGCGGGCTATTATTATTAAATTATATTATTTTTTTAATGTGAAAAGCTGACCTGATGTTAACATTATACACTCACTCACTCGTGACACATCTCCTCCATACTATGTTGTATAATGTGCCTCATGATGCACTAATTTACGTAAATATTTGAGTACTAGATGTTTAACTTGGACCGTTTCCATTTGACAAGGATATTTGCTAAGCTTCTTGATAAATCTAGGGTTAAGATAGATCTAGAATAGTAAGTATTAATTTTTTTATGGGAATAGCCTGCCCGACTTAAGCATTATACTGTCATTTGTGACACATCTCCCCGGTACTATGTTGTGGAATGCACGTTTGGGCACACTGATTTACATAAATATTGAGCACTAGATGTTTAATTTGGACCCTTGTACTTTGGAAAAGGTATTGTCAATACTTTGTGATCAACTAGCTTTGGGACATACTGTAAACTATGTATTAAGTTCATGAATGTTGGATGGTATATGCTTGATTCCTTCCACTTGGAGGTTGTTAACACCCAAATTGAATTTCTTCATGTTTTATCTTGTTGATTTAGTATTGATGGCTTGTGGATACGGGATGAACTAGTAAAAAGCTCATCATTTGTCATTGATGGTTCGTGGATAGATTAGCAGGTATCAATATTGACGGTTTGTGGGCATTACTGCCTGAACTCATCATTTTATGACATCCATATGATGTAAAACAAAATGAACAGCGTGGGTGCTGAGGATCAAGAACCAAGAATATCACTGAGTTTGGTAAGAATTTTTTTTAATCATTGTAAATAAGTCCCTTACATTAATGATAGGACAGGCATAAGAACCCATGAGTCTCAGATTTTTCAGTTAACATCGTTGAGCATCTGTGGTTACAGGGACAGATGGTGGTTAGAACTTAGAACTGCAAGCTACATGTTTCTATTGTACTTCCAGGTTGTGCATTAGAAGAGTTGGCAATGTGGAAGCTCAAGATTTCTGAGGGGGGGAGCCCCTGGTTGCAGACCTTGAACAATCATGTTGGAAGACTAGTATGGGAGTTTGATCCAAAAGCCGGTACACCTGAGGATCACCTTGCTGTAGAAAAAGCTCGTGTAGATTTTTATAACAAGAGACTAATCCAGCGCCATAGTTCTGATATTCTAATGAGGTTGCAGGTATGGAGACATTTCACCCCTTTCGTTTTTAATGTATTTTCTTGGCAGTTTCCTCTATCTACAAGCTGTGTTTTCTTGCTTACGTTGAGAATAGTTCAACAGTTGACATTCTCTACTTTCTCATTGATGTTGAATTTGTTTGTGTCATATCTCTTGTGACAAATTTATATTTATTTGTGAGGAATTTAATTATAACAGAATGAAGCAGCAGTGTAACCTAATAAACTATAGCGTTTAAACAAATTGGCAATAAAAGGTTTTGACATATGCAAAAATATAATATTCTTTCAACTAAAATCGAAGTTTAATACTCTAATGCTCAATGACTACACCACTTGACTATATATGCCAAGTACATTAATTGAGCTGTGGTATTGATAGTTAGTAGTAACTTGTAAGTACTTAGTATGAGGTGTATCGTCTGCGGTCTTCATGCCCAATATGTTGTGTACAGTCTAAAGTAGAAGAAACAACATAGAGTTTCTTAAGAAACTGATTTGTCACTCCACAAAATAAATGAGGAAACATAACCTGTAATGAAGCCCTGACAATATAGCAGTAACAGTTTTACTATTGTCCCTTTCATAGTAAACAAAGACGTCCATTTAAAGAAAAGAAACTGTAAAATTCCATTTTCCAAGAATGCCTTGTTAACACAAAAATAGTGAGTAGCCAGTCAGAGGTTGACATTATTGAAAAGGGTGGCGATTCTTCCAATGCGACATCCTAACTTCTTTTGCCCCCCATTTTTCTAGGGGAATCAACAATTGGGCCTTCCTCGTACTTGTGTGACACAGTGTCAATTTTGATCGCTACCACTATAACTGTGTAGGTGAACCACGCCGCTCCTAGCACGTGGCCAAGGGTTAGAATCCCAGGGATTTGAACATGGGACCATTTACTTACATTTACTTTACATTTTCATGGGTTTGCCAAGTGAGCTTCGCTGATCCGAATTGGATCATTACATTGTTTGTCATCTATCTCGATGCTTTTGGAGTGGAAAAAGTGGAGGAATCAGTTCACGGGATTGTTTTTACCGGCGGGACCTAGTTTGGCGAAATGGGGTTTGAAACCTTTCGGGAGCATTTTGAGGCATCAAACGATGTTTTTTGGAGGTAAAAATTTGGTGCTTTAGCGCTGCACTTTTTCATGCTATTCTATACACAGAGACATTTCCAACGACGCAAGAAGCGCGGCAATCGAAGTCCGTATGCAAAAGTTATGCCACTCAGAAGTTGACCTACCTGTTTTCACACCTATAGTTTGGGAGGATGCCGCATCAACCCCCATTATTTATGAAAAAGGGGCTAGCCACGTGTTTGTGATGTAAAAGACTCTAGAAGGGTCTATATTGTAACTCTAGTTAAGAGTTGATGTAGTTAAAATTAACCACTAGTAGGCTATCGGGTTGTCTTATAACCGGGCCACTAGGAGGAAGAGACATTTCATTCTTTCGAGAGCATTTTGTTCCATAGCTGAGCAAAGATAGCCAGGAGAGATAGGAGGTAGAGCACACAGAGAGGATCTATGCACTGTAGCAACCCACGGGCCATATGCATTACTTCTTTGTACCTACAGCCATATTTCTAGATAGAGAAAGAGAGTGAAGCAGCTTCACCTTCTAGCTGGGTTTTCTCCTGAAAGGGTTTCCTAGATAGCATGTCTTGTGTCTTATGTGTGTGTGAGCTTATTTTTTCGTTCTCTACTTTCCTACATAATTTCCATTCGCATACATGCACTAATTACAGTTAAATCTACAGCTCTTAAAGTTTAATAAAACTGTAATAGTGTAGAATTTTCAGAGTTTTAATATAATATTATTAGATCTGTTGTGACGAACTGTCTAGTGGAATATCCACAGTAGTTTACGGATCATTTGGTATCAAAGCAGGTTTCTTTGGGTATTTGTGGATATTTGTAGGGGATCTAGGTTGGCGGGGTCGAAAATCGTAAAACCCTAATCATGGCCAACAAATCTATAAACGAACCTCATGATCCTGCAGAGGTGAGGTTTTCACGGCTCAGACAACAAATCACGGATATAAACCGCAATGTAAACCTCCTCATGGCAGCCCTAAGCAATAAGCTGGGGATATTTGGAGAAGATGGGGGTTCGAATGCGGAGGACAAATCAGAAGGGGGATCGGGAGATCGGGAAGACATAGAGAACCAACCGAAGAAAGAACCCAAAAAAGATCAACCCAGTTCGAGTGTCGTGAATCAGTCCTTGTTTAAAATGGAAGCAAAAGTCGATATCAAGCTGTACCACGGCAAGATCGACGCTCTGAAATTGAACCACTGGTTGCAGCAACTGGAAGTTTATTTCAGCATCCATCAGATCGAGGAAGGGCAAAAGATCTCATTTGCGAGGTTGAAATTAGAGGGCCATCCACTGACTTGGTGGGAGAGCCACACAGAAACCCTAAGGTTGGAGGGAGAACCTCCAGTGACTAAGTGGGAGGATTTGAAAACCCTCATTAAGTCACAGTTTTATCCCATTGGGTACATGGAAGCAGTGTTGATAATATCGGTATCGGGAAAATATCGGCGAGGGTCCAGAAAATATCTTATCGGCAATATCGGCGAAAATATCGGCAAATATTGGCAAGCATAAAAAATAAAATTTTTAAATTTTTAAATATAGCAGATATTTTGCCGATATTTTCAAAATATCGCGATATTTTGCCGATATTTTCCGATATTTGCCGATATTTGCCGATATTTTCAAAACAGAAAATATCGCGATATTTTCTCGGCGATATATCGTTTTGCCGAAAATATCGCCGATATTATCAATAGTGGTTAGAAGAGCCCTTATCACAGCGTTAAAAGGAATCCTCAGATGCAGCAAGGATAGAGATATCTAGCTGCATAAAAAGGAGGTATCTAACCACAGTTTGATGTATGATCTATCAGCTGTCCAAAGGAGCTTCAATATGCTGCAAAAGAGGTCAACTAAGGAAGCCCCAACACATCAAGAAGAAGCATGATCAGATTGCTGTAGGTGACAGCTCATTGCTGAAGATAACAGTAATGTGATAGAGGCTGTTCCAGGTATGAGATTGTTTGTAGAAGTGAAAGCCACAGTCATAAGAGGAAACTGTGTGATGATGAAGTCTGCCCACAAACTTAGATCAGACCTAGTAGGATTGATTTCATATGCAGATTGGGTACTGATATACTGATGCATTTATAACTGTTTTGAGGCTAAGTTACCAGAAAATGGATACGGATACGGGGTTTAAAACGGATACGACAAATTTTCAAAAAATCTGGATACGATACGGTAGGAAACGACACATAAATATAAAATATATATATATATATATATATAATATATTAATAAATATATATAATATATATATATATATATATATATTAAAAATAAAAAATTCATATTACCATTCATATTTCAGAATCTAGATTATCATCTATGATCTATCATGATTCATGATTCATCATCATCAATTCAAGATTCAACATTGCCATCATCATTAACGATTATTATAACATTCATGATTCAAGTTTCAAGTTTCAAGTTTCAACATATCATCAAGTTTTTGTTTCAAATTTCAAACATCAAGTTATCAACATGACAAGTTACATAAACACCATCATTACCAAAACTAATAATGCATACTAATTACTACATACTATGAAAGTACAAAATCAACTATGACTGGCAGTCTACTATCATTACTCATAATTCATATGGTTGTTCAAAAGTTTAAAAGTTAAAAGTTAAAACACCATCATAAATTACATTTACATATCATCAAATATGTCTTCATTCATGCCACTATAATGTTCCACTTCCACATCCTCTCTAGAAGTGGCACTGGGAACATTGCTGCCATGTCCACTTGAAGATCCACCTATTCCAAGTGATGGCTCCGAATCAAACAAACTCATATGAGACATGGCATTCAATGTCATATCCAAGTTAGGGAACTCTGGTTCCACGTCCCATAATTTGGTGGGCCCAAATTTGTATTCATCTCTCTTGTGTGACAGAAGGCGAAGGTTTGAATGTATGTACACTAGTTCCTCAGCCTTCTTAGAGCCCAATCTGTTTCGCTTCACTGAATGGATGAAGTCGTATGTATTCCAGTTCCTTTCTGCTGAAGAAGAACTAGCAACCTGTGACAAGACCTTGATGGCCAATTTTTGGATATGTGGAAGTGCCCCACCATAGAAGTTCCACCACTCAATTGGATTCAATATGACAACCCCAACTCAATATGACAACCCCAACCCTCTGATCCCACAAAATGAGAAAACTGTGCACGAATCCGAAGCCCAATTTCAGGATCTACAAAAAGCTTTCTAAAAGCATTTTTAAATCCTTCTGCGACTTCTGGGTCTTTGTTTGGTGCGTTTCTTTCTGGATCACGTAGCAACTCTGCAGCATAATATTTTGGATTCAGTGCATAGGCTAAAAGGTGCAATGGGGTAGTCATCTTGTTCCACCTTTTGGTCAATATATCTTTTACTTCTCTGTAAAATATTTCATCTGGGTCATTCTCCTTGGCATTTATAACCAACCTTATCTTCTCTATCATGGAATCAATGCCCTCATACACCTCTTCTAGATTAGGCATATCTGTGTCAAACATACAGAGCAAATCCACAATTGGCTTAGTAAATGCCAAGAGGTACTCCACCTTATCCCACCATTCATCATCAACTACCAATCATTTCATTGCTTGTGCTCTATCAGATTGAGATTGCCTCCATTGGTTCCAAAGAGAACTGCATACCATTGATTGTAATGCATCTTTCACCTGCATGAGCCTTGTTAAGACTATGATGTGAGAAGCAAATCGAGTCTCAGCGACCTGCAGGTGTCAAATTGCCAATGTTTCAAATTTCAATCAATTTGAAAAATCATAATTTGATTGAATAACCTATTATGATTTACGAATCATGACATTTGAGAATCCAATTTAGATATTTGAATTTAGAGTCAAAAATTAGAATTTATGAAATATTTAATAAACTTTAAAATTTAAAGTATAGGTATCTAAAGGAGCTCCAACTTAGCAAATTCCTTGTAGATGCCTTGGGACATGTGGTGGTTTGTGATAAAGGCTTGAATTTCTTTGGCCTCTTCAAATATTTTTCGAATCCACTCAATTTGCTTCCCCAACTTGCTCAACATGAGGTTCAATGAATGCATAGCACAAGGGGTCCAAAAAATGTGTTGATATTTGCCTTCAACAATTAGGCCTGCTGCTCTACACATCGTTGCATTGTCAGTTGTTACCTGGACAACATTTTCAGGCCCCACCAATTCAATTGCTTCAATCAAGATGTTAGCAATGAATTGAGAATCTTTCATCTGCCCCTCACAGTCCACTGCCTTCAAAAACATTGCCCCATGTGGGCTCTGAGCAACCACATTGATCAAAGGCCTATTTCTTTGATCTTTCCATCCATCAGAAATGTTGGACACCCCTGAAATGAGCCATGAATCATGAATGGGGGCTAATTTAGCCTCCAAATCTAACTTTTGAGCACTCAACAATGTGGTGCATATCTTCTCATATCCAGGGCTCTTGTACCCTCTTGGGGCTTCATTCAAACATTTTACCATCTTTGCCCAGTAAGGAGATCGCACAAGGTTAAAGGGAAGGCCATTTGCATAAATGCATTGGGCTATAGTTGCATCTGCTATCTCTCGAGCATCATTATTAAAACTCTTCTCAAGTGGTCCCAAATTTGATCGCTTTGACCCAACAATTCCATGAGAATAAAGTGGAGGCTTTGATGAAGATGCTCCCAACCTTGTTGGGTGTTTTAAATGGGAGGCAGGATTTGCTTCATTTGCTTTAGCATCTGCCTCGTCTTGTTCTCTCTGATATTTTGCAATTTTTAACTTGCTTAAACCATTTCCATCTCTCCCATTCTCTTTAGGTGGGCCACTACATATTCGAAAACCCAAGCAAATGTGCTTTAACTCGTGTGTATGACCCCTTAAACTCCTTTTTACACTCACTGCAAACCCATGCCAATGATCCACCTCCTTGGATCTTCCCAACAGTAGTTACATATTTCCAAAGTGGTGACTTTGGATCAACTTTCTGGGTTGATTCAGTTTCCTGTGCCACTTCCTCTGCCTCATGAATGGGTGAACTTGAAGTTGCCATGAATGATGATGATGTAAATGAAACTGAAAAAAAGAAAATTGACAAATATCAGTCTCAAGACTCAGATATGTATTTAAAAAAAATTATTTGGTCATTTCTGGATGTTAATAAAATTATATCATCTCTATAAACAAAAACTGTGGACAGAATTTTCAAACCCAGGTCAGTCTAGAAAGTGCTGAGTTAGTTTTGTAATATTGGTATACTTTAGTCTTTTAGTGAACGTTTTTCAATTTTTGATGTTATGAAAGCTCCATCGATCTCTCATTGGGAAGTTGTTGTTCATTGCCACTGAGAACTCAACTCATATAACCAACTGGAAATCTAAGTTACTGTTTAAAAAAGATAGCCTTGTTATGAGGGTAAATATTTTTTTTAAGAATTGTGACAAATATTTGCTATGGCTACAAGGCTACAGCCTACAGGCCCTACACTTTGAAAAGACAAAATTTAATTTTGACCTTCCCTTCACACAATTTCTGGTCTTGTAAATATTATTTTGCTGCAAGAGTTATGTTCTTATTCTGCTATACAGGGGACGCTATAGAAGTTGGGCATCTATAAAAACGATCTGGAAATGTTCTAACTTCTAACTTCTACTCCAGTGATTATTGTTTCTCACAACCCAAATAATAAATTCCTCCAGCTGGACACTTTCAGGCAAAAGCTAAGTGTCTGTCCTATGATTTCTAAACAGGTAATTATTATTAATTATTTCTGGGGGTATAAGTCTTAAGAGGGTTCATAAACATAAATAATTTCACTGCCTAATCTGAGCCTGTCTGAAGCAACTTTAATTGGTTTTCTGTGGCACTTTTCGTTGGTGATCTAAGCCCTCATCCAAGTCTGTCTAAGGCAGCTTTGTTTTGATATTTGAGGCCCTTTCGCCGTTATGTTATCACTCACTAAACCTCGTGTAAGTTTTGTAATGAAAGTGCACTGAAACTGTTTGAAAGAACGCTAGTGAAACTTTTTATTTTTCTATGTTTTCAGGTGATAGCTCTTGTGACAATATTTTGTTTGATACTTGTTAGATTCAGAATTCTTTATATGAATGCTACTCTCCTCATTTTCTGTTGACAATCATTTTCAAGAGCTTAATTAATAGGACATTTGAACCCTGGATCATTGGATAATAAAATTGTCAATCCTGTGTCATAAAAGTCTCAGTTAGTTCCTCTATATAATGAGATAAGAGGGGTTCTGGAAACCATTCTTTCCACAGACAGACCAAAGCTTTTTCTCTTTTGTGACCCGAGATGAATCTTGATGGCAGATTTGTTTAGGGATGGTATACCTCATAGCTGGAACTGTTTCACTCTTGTATCCATTTCTGAAATAAGAATACATTATGCCTTGTGATGCTGGTCTGTTAGGTATTTCATATTGTTCAACATAATGTTATGTGAGACACAACACACACACAATCAGTTATATAACTCCCTCAGGCTTTCGGCCCTCCAAGTCAGCTTACTGTGGTATATTTCGGGGTCTCTCTAAGGCACAAATCTTGGACAGTCTTATGGACTTCTGTGGAGTGATTCAGACCAGGCTTAATGCCGTGTTCTTAAAGGAGTTCTTTGGGTCAAAATTTCGAATTATCTTGGGGAGGTTTCTTCAAAGTTCAAAGTTGAATATAACCTCTGATCATGTTGATATAACATTCAAGAAATAGATCAATAATATTCCATACAAGGATGGGTTGAAGAAATAGTTCAGCAGCAGCAGTCACGCAGTGTGAATGGAAAATCAAAGGTGGTTTGCAGAATAATGTATTTTACTAATCAGAAAGATTGGTATACTAAGCACATGACTTGTTCTTCATCAACCTTGCTGAATACAGTCGAAACTTGAAAGATAGAGAGAGTCGAGACAAAGATTGTGTACCAACGATGCCAGCAGGTTTGTAAGGCTCAGCGGCGGCAGTGAAGTTGTGCAATGTGAACTCAGCAAACTCAGCTCAGCGGCGGCAGTGAAGTTGTGAACTCAGCAAACTCAGCTCAGCAGCGGCAGTGTGTGTGAACTCAGCATTCAGCGCTTTGTGGTTTAGGAATTAGGTTAGGTTAGATTGAAACAATGAAACTATAAACCGTGAGTCGTGACCCGTAGTTGGGATTCAATGAAAACATCAAAACTTAACTTTTTAAATTGTGAAAATCTGTTCCCGGCGGGCAAGTATCAGCAACCTGAAACATTTAGAAAATTTTAAAAACGTACCCTGATTTTCTGAGACGTATTTTTTTTTTTTAAACGGGAGGTTTTTTTCCTGAAAACGCCTGAAAAACGGCTAGGAAAAGAACAGCCCGTTTCCAAATCCGAAAACGGCACCAAAAACGTTTTTACCCCGTTTTTTTGGCGTTTTTGCTGTGCATACGTATCAAAAACGTAAAACGCCATTTTGGGTGTACATGGAGCCGTTTCCGGTAACTTAGTTTTGAGGTCTTGTACTTTTGTGTTGCTATGTGCTAGGCCACAGGCCATAGCACCATAGTAAAGGTTTCTTTGGGGCTGCTCTCTCTTAAGTCTGTTTTGAAGATCATACAGGAAGCATTGGACAAGCTGCAACTATCACATCAACCTCCTCTGCATCATCTGACACTTAGTGCATCCTGCTATCACTGATCTAGGCTCTCGTAACAAGGTATTGATTTGAGAGGTGGACTCCGCAAGGATCTTTCCCATTGGTAGCTCTTTCGAAATACAGCTCTAAATCAACCCACCTTCCTCCTGGAGGTATCTGGGCTATCATGGAAAACTCCTTCTCGATCTTCGCGGGTGTAGCCTTTGGATCATGCTTCTCATCTTTGTACTTCTTCTTTAGAGGACAGTGTGTTGTATAGTGACCCTTCTCACAACACATGAAGCATTTAATCTTCGAAACGTCCTCCTTCTGCTTCCACTACTCCTGCTGCCCCCTGGATGCAAGGACTCCATTCTCATCCTTCTCCTTGGGCTTTGACCCACTACTGCTGCTTCCATCAAGTTTACACTTGACCGTGTCTCTCCTCAGCTCCACTTGCTTAAGAGTTGCGCACATCTCATCCCAAGTTGGCAAAGTCGCCTTGCCCAGGATACTTTAGACAAAGACTAGAAACATAATTTAGGGCCAGTCTTACCATCTCAGACCCTTAAGGTGTAGACCCCATAGCTGCTAACTCATCTTGAGTCTCTTGAAGCTTCGTGAGAAATGGATCAATGCGTTCCCCATTCTGCATCTGTATTGATCTCATCTTCTGATCAAGGTAGATCTTCCACTGCTCGGAAGATCCCTGATACAATGTAGACAATGCATCCCACATCTCCTTAGCAATCCCTCTGCTAGCGATGTGACAAACTACATGATCCTTTACCCCATCTAGGATCATCCTCTTCATCTTTGCCATATCTCCCTTGTACTTCTTGAGTGGATTTGGATCCGCGGGCTCAGCCACCATGTTTCGACATAGACTTTGAGAAAATGCTCATCCAGATGGCATGCCATCCTTGCCTTTTAGATCACATAGTTGGATGCTCCATCTAACCTATCCTGATCTCTCAATCCACTGGCCGCCATCTCTGCCAAATAGAAATGTCGAATAGCCTCCTCTCTCCTCTGCACAACACTAGATTGGCCTACACACTCCCTTTTGGAGCTTGTAGATCTGCCCCTCTCCGCTGCTGCTTAGCTAGTGAGAATTCATACTCCTTGGCTGGAATTCCTCTGAGTAAGAATTCCCTCAACTGTGTCTCTCTCTTCCCTCTGATGTCTTTCTGCCCAGCAACTGCCTGCAGAAAATTGCGTGTGAAAATTCTATCACTGTAGTAACTAATTTAATTTTCCTACTTATTCCACCATAAGTTATTCATGAAATCACTTCAATAAACATTAAAATAAATACTGCTACAGATATCACACCATAATACAGAAACAAACATATGCACAAGAATAAACACATTGACATAGATATTTTGGACTAATGTCCCCGGAAAAACTCAATGCGGGAAAATCAGTGCAGCAAGGGAGGTTTTTATTATTCAACAATTCTTCAGTACAACAGGGTGCCAAACTGGCTTACCCACAGAGAGAAATATATCTCCAACACTTCTCCCAATCCTAGCGTCAGCTCGACTGACCTCTGTGTGGCTCTCCAACCCTCTGCATCAGCCCCTGCTTGACTGCGTCAACCCTGGGCCTCTCTGCGTCACCCACGCAGGCCCAACTAGTGACTGCGCAGTCTTCTGCTGCCTCTGTGTCTGCCTGAAAAGCCCTGCGTCTGTCTCTCCTGGCTAAACGTTGATCTCCAATAGTTGATCCTGCCTCTTTGCTCCGTACTTGCTGCCTCCTGATTTCTCACCAAACCACTGGTTCAATTTCTCAGCTAACCCCGCTTTAGAAATTGAACTGACTGGTCTCCCTCAGTGTGTCCTCCAAGTGACTCTCAAGCCTCCTCTTATACTTTTTTGGTTGACAAATCAATGGTCGAGAGTAAGTCCCTAATCAACGACTAAGATTAGATCTGACTTGATCCATGACTCTTGGACCATTCTAACACAGTTTCATATTAATTCACATTAATATTTTATTTTCCCTAAGTTTAGACTTAGAGATTACATTAAAAATATTAATTATTTTAATATCTCCCAAACTGTTTAGAATATGCCCAAACCCTTTCTGGGTATTGGAGATCTCATGTGCCTTAGCCTCTCCACCGAGTTTCGTGGCCAAAACAGATCTGATGCTACCCCAAATCAACACTTCCTCTTAGTGAGGATTGTCCTCTAGCAATACTCCTCACTGAGCATCACCCTGATCATCCGACATCGGTTCCTGTGCTGATGCTAAGCCTTCCTGCCCATCATCCTCTGCACAATTGTATCCTATACTATTGCCCATGGCTTTGCCATTGCTACTGCCATTGCTGCATCTGTATGACAACACCCTCTGCATTTGTGCTGTTGTTGGTCCTTTCTCCCAACATTGCATCTGCATTGCAACTCCCTCTTCATTCGTGCTACTAACACACTCATTTCTACTTCTGAAAGGTGTTCTTTACCATCCCCATCTTTTTCTTAAAGTAGTCAAATTTTGATTTTCCAAGGGTCTTGGTGAGGATATCTGCCACCTGTTCTCCTGTAGGAGTGTAGCTCAACTATACAACTCCTCGTTGGACACAGTCTCTGACAAAGTGACATGGGATATCAATATGCTTTGACCTATCATGAAACACTCAATTCTCAAAGAGTTTGATGCAACTCTGATTATCGCACATGATCTTGGTCGCCTCCATATTTCTTCTAAATAGGTTCACTAGTAGTTTTCTAAGCCATATGGCCTCACACGAAACTGTGCTTGCTGCCATATATTTTGCCTCAGATGAGCTCAGAGCCACGGACTTCTGTTTCCTACTGCACCAGGAGGTCATTCCTGATCCAAAGTTGAAATAGTACCTAGAGGTACTTTTTCGATCCACTGAACTTCCTGCCCAATTTGCATCAATAAATCCACTCAACATGATATCCTTCTCCTTGGTGTATAGAGCCCATAATCAACTGTTCCCTGTAAATGCCTGAGAACATGTTTGACTACTGCCTAGTGTGCCCCCTTTGGTTCCACCATGAACTGACTAAGGGTGTTGACAGCGTAGCAAATATCTGGCCTAGTATTGACTAGATACATCAGGGACTTTATTAGTTGCCAGTATAGGGTGGGATCAACATCCTTGTCTTTTGATGCATCAATCTTCTTCCAATTGGTGATCATTGACATAGCCATAGGTCTACAGTCTCCCATCTCAAATCTTTTCAAGATTTTTGTAGCATACCTCCCTTGGCCAAGGAAGACTTCTCCTTTCTGCTGCCAAACGTCCAACCTTAGGAAGTAGTGCATTTGTCCCAGATCCTTCATATCAAACTTTGTGGCTAGATTCTTCTTGCAGTCCTCAATGAATCTGGATGATTCTGTCAGAAAGAGATCATCCACATATATACTAAGATAAGCGACTCTTTCTCTACATCAAGATAGTAGAGATTCGGATCCGCGTCACTCTTGACAAAACCCATCTTCTGCAAGTAGCCATCTATTCGACCATACCATGCTCTCGGTGCCTGCTTCAGCCCATACAAGGCTTTTTTCAGTCTGCATACATGGGACTTCTTCTCATGAGTTTCAAAGCCCTTTGGCTGTTCAATGTATATGTCTTCTTCTATTACCCCATTCAGAAATGCTGCCTTGACATCCATCTGATGGATCTCCCATCCCATCTAGGCTGCAAGAGATATCACTGTCCTAATAGATGTATACCTGGCTACCGGGGCAAAGGTTTCCTCATAGTTAATCCTTTCCTTTTGAGCACACCCCTAAGCCACAAACCTGGCGTTGTATTTCTCAACACTGTCGTTCGCAACATATTTGATCTTGTAGATCCATCTCAAACCTACCATAGATCTATCTTGAGGTCTTGACACCATCTCCTAGACATCGTTCACCATTATGGAGTTATACTCCTCTACCATCACATCTAGCCAGACCTAATGCTGAGCTGCCTCCTTGAAGCTGACAGGCTCTCCATCCTGAGCTACTAACGCCTAATAACTGTCTGGTTGTTTTCACTCCCTCTTAATATTCCTTGGCTCACCAATGCAGTTCTATGCATCACGCAAAATCTGATGAAGCTCCTTGCTAGTTCGTCCTCTGTTAGCAGGTGCTTCTGTTCTCTCCTCTTCCTCATCTTGAGAATCTTCCTGACCTGAGGAAGAATTCTTCAGTTCTATTGGTTGAAGAGGCATAATCAACGGATCCTCTTTTGACTGCTCCTCGAAAGACAATTCACGAGATCTTCTGAGTCCTCCATGAAATTTACATCTCATCGTACTATTACCTTCTTGCTTCTTGGAAGATAGATTCTGTATGCCTTAAGCGTTCTCGCTATATCCCGCCAGATATCCCTTTTCCGCAATGTGATCCAGCTTCTTCCTCTTTTCTTTGGGTATGCGGCAATATGCTAAACTCCCAAATATCCTGAAATGACTAACCACAGTTGTCTTCCTAGTGAAGGCTTTCTCTGGAGTAATCTTGCCCAATGCCTGATGATGAGTTCTGTTCTGAACATAGACAACTGCGTTGGCATATCCTGATCATACAGCATGGTCCTAGCTGCTTCTACAATGGTCCTATACTTTCTTTCTACTACCCCATTCTGCTTTGGATTGTAGGGAGCTATCCACTCTCTTCTGATGCCCTCCTTAGCGCAATAATCAGTGAAGTCCTTATCGACATACTCTCCACCATTATCTGAGCGCAAAACTTTTATTTTCTTCCCAGCGAGATTCTCCACCAGAGCCTTGAACTCCTTGAATCGACGGAAAACATCATCCCTGGTTTTCAGAAAATAAATCCAAGTTTTGCTCGAGTGGTCATCAATGAAGGTAAGGAAATACTCAGCACCATTGAGAGCTTTGATAGACATAGGTCTGCAAATATCTGAGTGTATTAATCCTAATACACTCTTGGCCCTATGTTTGCTCCTAGGAAATGACACGTTGGCATACTTTCCTAGAGCGCGTCCCCTGCATACATCATCTCGTTCCGTATTCATATCCAGAGCTCCTGTTACAGTGGTCCTGAGCTCCTGTTACAGTGCTCCTGAGAATTCTCAGAGCTCCATGGTGCAAGTGACCCATCCTTCTGTGCCATAGTTTGTTCAAGTCCTTGTCCCCATGATTGCCTATTAGTGCCATTGGTGATTCTAGTTGTAATCTATACAATCGATTACTTTTGATCCCAATCTGCACTTTCTTTTTCCAGCTTGGGTGTTTGATGTATACCTTTTCCTCGATGAAGTAGACGTCATAGCCCTTGCCTTGTAGTTGTGACACGGAAAGTAAGTTCATCCCCTATCCTAGCACATGCAACACATTTGTGGCATGGAACCGCTCTCCCGATTCTGTTTGAAAAACTATGATACCCTTCCCTACTGGAGTACACTTTGCCTTGTTCCCCATGGTGATCTGAAAGTTCATCTTTTCTTCTTGATATTCTGAGAAACACTCCCTGATTCCCGTCATATGCCACGAAGCTCCACTGTCTATATACCATACTTCTGATGATGCAGCACTAGTCATACATGCCACTTCTTCCAGCGTGGAAGCCAACATAGAGAAATCAAAATCTATTTCTCTTGTGCAATCTTTTGAAAATCTGCGTGAGTCCTCTAAGGTGGATGCCTCTGCATCGTGGTCTCGACCCATAACTGATTTTCCCTTTTTGTCTCTGATTACTTGGTTCTGATACCATATGAAAATTCTATCACTGTAGTAACTTATTTACTTTTCCTACTTATTCCACCATAAGTTATTCATGAAATCACTTCAATAAATATTAAAATAAATACTGATGCAGATATCACACCGTAATATAGAAACAAACATATGCACAAGAATCAACACATTGACTTAAAAATTTTGGACTAATGTCCTTGGAAAAACCCAATGCGGGAAAACCGGTGCAACAAGGGAGGTTTTTATTATTCAACAATTCTTCAGTACAACAGGGTGCCAAACTGGCTTACCCACAGAGAGAAATATTTCTCCAGCACTTCTCCCAATCCCAACGTCATCCCGAATGACCTCTGCGTGGCTCTCCAACCCTCTGCGTCAGCCCTTGCTTGATTACGTCAACCCTGGGCCTCTCTGCATCACCAATGCAGGCCCAGCTAGTGACTGTGCAATCTTTTGCTACGTCTGCCTCTCCTGCCTCAACGTTCATCTCCAGTAGCTGATCTTGCCTCTCTGCTCCGTACTTGCTGCTTCCTGACTACTCACTAGACCATTGGTTGAATTTATCAGCTAACCCCACTCCATAAATTGAACTGACTGGTCTCCCTCAATGTGTTCTCCATGTGATCCTCAAGCCTCCTCTTATACTTTTCTAGTTGACAAATCAACGACTGAGATTAAGTCCTTAATCAATGTCTAAGATTAGATTTGGCTTGATCCATGAATTTTGGACCATTCTAACACAGTTTCATATTAATTCACATTAATATTTTATTTTCCCTAAGTTTAGACTTAGGGATTACATTAAAAATTTTAATTTTTTTAATATCTCCCAAACTGTTTAGGATCTGCCCAAACCCTTTCTGGGTATTGGAGATCTCATGCGCCTTAGCCTCTCCACCAAGTTTCGTGGCTAGAGCACATTCGATGCCACCCCAAATCGACATTGCATCCCACCAAAAAAACCCCTCTTCGCTGAAGCTTTTGCTGCGCTACTCCCTTTGCCATTGATAGATTTCGATCTGGAAATCTTACCTCTCTGTTGACTCACTCAGAGAGAGATTTATCACGAAAATCTAGCTCTCCTGGCCAGAATTGCGCAAACCTTTAGGGGATTCGAATTTATGCCTCTGCAAGAATTTCAAACTCCCTCCTTCCTTCAATGCTGGGTCTTCCGACTCTGTTCTTCTTGCTTCACCTGTAGTTTTGGTACCATGTGCAATTTCCAAAACTTGGAATCCCTACTGCAACAAATTGATGTTACTTCTCCATACAAGTTATTTACTATTTTCTACGGTAAATATCAAAGTAAATACAACTGCAACATTCACTATTTGAAATAATATGCCGAAACAAGAAACTAAACATGAAAAAGATACAACACAATGACATTTATTTTTTGACAAATGTCCCCAGAAAAGCCGAATACGGGAAAATCGGTGCAATAGTTCTGAGGGTTTTTATTATTAAACAGTAGTTATTTCTGAATACAAACTCTAGATGCCTCGCTGGCTGTCCAGTACAAAGAATATCACTCGACAAAAGAAATTAGTGAGATTCCTCACTATACACTACAAGTCTTGACTGATCCGACAATTGAAACAATGAGTCCCCGACTACCGATACGCTGTCCTTATGCAATCAATGTGTGGGCTTGCGTCACTGCCTTTGAGGAGCCGCGTCACTTCCTTTACTGGATCGATTTTCTCTCAGGAGCCTCAATTTCAGCCCTTCTGGCTCAGAACATCAAACTGCCAGCTAAATTTTAGACTTTTGCAATGAAGACACTACTCTGTGCTGTGTGAGCACTTTGTGGCTCTGCATCACCCTCACTCAGCACTGTGCTGCCTCCTTTGCGTCTTTCTCTGCCTCTTTGCTGCGTATTCTTGGCTCAAGAGAAGATTCTCCAACCAAAAACTATCTTTGCCCCTATCTACTTGATCACCAAGAAATCACTGTGTTGCTCTAGCTTCAGCAATTCAATTTGACTGATCAACTCTCTATGTGTTCTCTAAGTGTCCATCAAGCCTTCTCTTATAATCCTCTCATTGATCAATTAATGACCCAGATTAGATCCTAATCAATGGCTAGGATCATATTGACTTGATCTCTGCCGCCTTCTAGAATTTTCACACACAGTTTAGATTAATACCCAGTAATTATTTTAATTTCCTAAGTTTAGACTTAGAGACCCATTAAAAATAATCAATTATTTTAATAAAACTATCTCCGGATGGAATTTCCCAAAACAATTTCTGGGTATTGGAGAATGCATGTGTCTAAGCCTCCTTGCAAAATTTGAGACTTAGAGCACATCCAATGCTACCAGAAATTAACACTAGCTACCATCTAGGCCACTTACCAAGATACCAAGCCAACAAACATCTAGGTATTGTCTAGGCTACCTGCCAAGATACCAATATAGAGCTTAGCCAAAGCTTCCTCTATTCATCTGGGAAAGTGAACTTCTTTATCAGCTTGAGTTTTGCTACCCTTTTGTGCCACATGTTTATAATGCTAATGTCATCCACTTAATCCAAGCATTCTTCTGTTATCTGCATCCATGCAATATCTCCTTTCGGGTAGGAAAACCATGTCCTATCAATATTTGTTCAACAATGCCAAGTCAATATGATAGCCTCTACTGTTGCTTGCCTCTTCGAAGGTCAAAGATTCCTATAGAGCTCAACTTCACATCGATCTAGAAATCTTGAGCCTGCATATATCAATCTTCATGTTCCTGGAACAAACTAGATAACAAGCTTCAGATACCTGATCCAAGAGGGAATATATATATTTCTATGGAAGTGGTCTTTTCTTCCTTTCTTCAAGAATCTATAACAGAGGTTGACCGATATCAACAAGCTTATTTTATGATGATCTTTTCCAGCTCCCTCTTGGTGAATGGCTATCTCTTACCAGATAATTTTCGAAAAATAGAATCATTGTCCCACTTCTCTAATCTGGTCAGACATGACACAAATAGAGAAAATGTCTGTCTTTCTATTAAGAAAAATTATTTTATTATATCTAAGCTTGTTTTTAAAGTACAAGTACTTCATCTAAAGCAAAGGCCTGTGAAGACTAATCATAACCTTGATTATAATGAAAAGGCATACCTTTAAGATTTGAGAGTTGAACTACTTCCTTTGGAGCAAAGCTTCTTTCAAACTCATAGTTCTTCCAAGATTTAGATCTCCCTCTGAAATCAATAACAATGCAATGAAAGAAGAGAAAAGAAATAGAATACTTATTTGTGAATAGCAGCGGCTCCTTGATTTTGAATTGATCTAAACATCATTGAGGTATTTCTTCATTTTAACTCTAGGCAATCTTTCTTAAGAGGTAATCCTAGAAATCAACGACGTCAATGTAGATAGAGGGATATAATCTAAGATTATAATTAAAAACCTAAAGTCAATCATGATCTTATAAGGGGTTTCTCACAAAAGCCTAAAGTCAAAGACCAAAATAGGATTTTATACAAGGGATATGATACACTAGGGTTTTGTCAAAAACCATTAAGATCCTAAATCTTTTCATTGATCAATAGTACACATCTTTGACATCAGAATCTTCTGTTTTGGCTTTCTTCAATGGTTCATCAGTATCAACAGTAGTAGCATGTCTTTCTCTTTTTATGTTATCATTTGATTTCTCAGGGCATTGGTTTCTATATTGTGCAAATTTGTGACAATGGAAACATTGAACTTTTGATAGGTCAGGCTTCTTATGATTCTTCTTTCAACCTTTGTCATGTTTCTTATTTCCTCCTTTCTTTTTAAAAGGAGCTGAATAAACATTGGAGATAACATTTTATTCCTCTTCTTGATTTCCTATTATTCGACAAGTTGGGCTTCTTCTTGAGTATAGGCAAACCATAATTCTTGAAAAGATGGAGCCTCTTTCCAACTATTAATGCCAGCTGCAAAAGCATTCCAAGATTTGGGTAATCCTAGTATGGCTGATATTACAAGTTCCTTATCAGTGATAATTTCATCAATTGCTTGGAGTTCATCTCTTAACTAGGAGATTCTCACAAAATATGAAGATATAGTATCATCTTTTGTCATCTTGATAGTTCGAAGATCATTCTTTAAGCTTGCTACTTGGTCAATATTTTTGATTGTAAAAAGTTTGGAGAGAGCTTCCTACATTTTCTTTGAGGTGTCTGTTATGTAAAAAATTAATTAATTCTAGGTTTATTGTTTAATTTTAGGTTTAGTTAGACGAAAGGGCACGATCATAAGATCATGCCCTTTCCCAAAGGGTGCCCATGGCGGTATATAAGCCAGGCAACCCATTGTAAACGATCATCATCTGTAATTCAATTATTAATAAAAGTATTTTTATATATATTTCTGTTTATCCCGAAGTTTTATGCTTCATCTGGTATCGGAGCCACATTTGGTTGATCACCAGGGCTTTGGCTAACAACCTATCATCAACCTTGTTGTTGTCATAATTGAAGCGTTTCGCTATATATTGGGAGATTCTCCATTTTTTTAGGTCCTTGGCCATTTGCTACTAATTAAAAAAAAATAATAATAAAGAATAAAGAAGAAGGGTATATATAAAAAAAAAAGAGGAAAGGAAATAATATATTCTGAACAAACAAAAAAAAAGTAAAAAAATATATATAAAAAAAAGGTTTTACATTATTCATAATAAAGATAAGCGGGAAGCTTTTCAAGTATATTTAAGAATTTTTACGTGGAGAAGTTCTTACGTGAAAGGTGAAAGGTAAATATTACCTTTACAGGAGGTTTTAAAAAAACAACCCATGGTATTTTAAAAAGTAAAAGATATTTTGATAGCATTGGAAAAAAAAAGGTGTGATCTAAATAATTTTAATTGTTCAAATCTAAAGATTGTGACTGTACCAAGAGTCATGTCTCATTCAAATTTTCCGAGAAAAAAAATATTATTATAATTATAGAAAGGGATGCTATATAAACCTTATATAGTTACATATAAAAGGAAAAGCGGGTCTCAAAAAAGTATATATAAAATTTTATATAATTATAATTTTATAATATATATAAATTAAAATTATATAATATATA
>APFE031545074.1:0-45660 GCA_000404065.3 Pinus taeda | reverse complement strand
AAATAGACATCTCATGGGTTCAAAGGGAATCCACGATAGAAGAAAATATTATGCCAAATAAAATGACATAAAGAGAAGAATGAGTCAAGAGGAAGTTGACCAAGAAGTTTTCAAGATAAAAGTACAACTAAATGTACTAATGGAACTGCTACAGGAAACTGAGGAAGAATAAATATGTGGATGGATTATGCAGAACAAAATGAAGTGGCCTAAGTTGCAAGTGAAGTTGGGGCATAGGTTAAATTCTCAATTTGAGGATGAAGAGACTAGAGAAGCAATGATAAATGTTCATTATCCTGAACTAGAATAAGGACCTATCCTTAGTGAAGTCGCAAATGAAAGAGCTGATGAGATCCAAGGATCTCATGATTTTAAAATTAATAAAAAAATTGTGTATGCAGATCATGTAGGTGTAGATGATGGAGATTTTCCTCATAAAGGAAATATTGAATAAATTCCAATCAATTGAATTTTGGATGAAATTCTTATACCAAAGAAAGGAGACATCTTTAGAGAGCAAGATGAAGAGAATGAGAGACTTACTGTAAGTCTCATGAACCCTTTCAAGAGTCTAGATCAACATAAGGATATGTTGAGAAAGGAATTAAATGAGGTTGAAGAGTATAATGCTTTTAAATCTTACTTTTTGTGTATAGTTGCAAGTTATTTCGTAGATGTTGATGGATAATCATCTAGAACTATCATGAAGGTGAAAGAATAAAAGAAGCGTCTTTTCAAGATATTGAAGGAAGGAAAAATCAAAATTTTATTAGACTGGTGGAGAATGAAATTACACTGTCTCATAGAAACAACCAAAAGGATGACCATACACCTTTTATCAAAGAGATTGTTGAGGAACACTTGTAGAAACCTGTTGTTGCCGAAGATTTGAAAGAATTGGCTCATTGAGATAGTCAAAAGAAGCATAAAGAGGAAGTGCGGGATTTAGAAATAACATTGATTAAGTATGAGGAAGAAATCATGTTGTTGGAAAATATGTTGAGACAACTCAAGAATGAAATTTTATTTCATTCAATACAAAAGGGTGTAAAGGATTGCTATGTAATTCAAGATTGTTTTGTTGATTTAGATGAAGAGTTGGCTTATTTGGAGGAAAGATTATTGAATCCTGTGGTGTGTATTCAACGTGCACAGGTGAAACCAATGGAATAAGTTGTTTTAAATTACATCAAGATGGGTGATGTTGCAAGGTATGATTAGTTGAAAGTATTTGAAGAGGAAGTTAATAAGAATTTTGATATTCTTATGCATAGAAGTATGCAACAAATGAAAGTTGACAACAGAAAATTGCAACAGCCAAGAACAAGGTTGGATGATGAGATTGATACGTAATGGATGTTGATGAAGAGGATATCTAGGAAATGGTAGAAAAAGAGGAGAAGAATATCCAATGAAAAAGAACAAATGATTGTAAGGATTTGCATCAACAAAAAAATGTACGACAACATCATAAAATTTGGAAACCTAGATAATTGAAGGTCGTAGTAGCAACTAAAAAGAAACACAAAGGGATGAATGGAAAACTGAAAAACAAGGTTTGGGGTCCTAGAGGATTCAATATCCGGGAGGATTCATGAATTTGTTTTACCTTGGGAGTCTCATGCATGAGCACTAGAGCTTCCCAAAGCCATCAATTTTTTTTTAAAGAAAAAATGCAAGATGGGTTTCAACATTAAAAAGGAATTATAATTCCTTGTTTGTAAATAATCTTAATTTCTTTAATTATTGTAGAAAATATGAGTCATATTCTTAGAAAAGTTGTAGATAGGAAAGATTTTTTCCATGAGGAAAAAGCTAATTTACCTTGAAAATAATGAGATTTATAAGGAATAATTCATGATATCTTTAGGGAATCAATGGAGTGATTTATGGATGTAGGAAAAATCTACTTTTCTTCTTAACTTTGTATTTAATCATAGTAAGCCTATGGGCAAGGCTAATGGCCAAAATGCATGTAGAATCAGGCCAAGAGAGAGGAAGAGGGAGGAAGGAGTGTTTCTGAGTATTTGCAGGTACAATCTTTTATGAATGAAAGAGAATATCATGCCAATTTGTAATTGTGTGTTTGAATGAATGAAGAAATTCAACATATATGTATGATATGGAATTAAGTGAGAGGAAATTTTTGTACATGTGTATTTATTTTGCGGGACAGATAGGAGAAATGTTTGTATAAGAAGAGTGGGAATGAGTTCAAGTTAGAGAATTTGATGAAGGCTCTTATGAGTAAAAGAACCATGCAGGACGAGGAGAAGATGCCTTATAGAATAGGCATATGAATAAGTCCATAAGATAGTAAATGTTATGAGGCTTCACAAATTTATTAATGAAGTGTTGAACGTTGTGACTTATCTTAATGAGAATATACATGATCTCATGATTGAAATAGTAATGTACATGGAGCAACTTGAAATCTTAGGTATACAATTAACCTGGAGTCTCAAAAGTAAATTAATGTGAGGCACCAGTTCATTATTGATTTGTCATGTGTGTAGTATGATCATAAAGGAATTTATGGTCAATTGGGTTTTGACCATATGCTTATTAGATAATATGTTGTGTGAGTGAACTATGCAGGAAAAGTTTGATTTTCCTACTACCATACAAGCACAATAAGGCTTATAATTGCCTATCTTCTTTAGTATCCTTTTGCTCAGCCAAGGTTATTGATGGAAAGATTTAAACCCTTTCCTCTAGAGATGGATGGTTAACAAGTCTATCCTTTCGCTCATCCAAGGTATTGAGTGGTAGGGCTCAACAAAGTTAGTGGTTGTGTAGAGTCCTAAACTTTTAGCTATAGATAAATTTGAAACCATTTATCCGAATGCACTAGAAATATATGACTTAGCTTAGTGTTGGGGAGATATTTACCAAAAAAATTGTTGATCATGCCTAGCTACAGGTCAATCAAATATATCCAGTCCCAGTTGGTTCAGTGTAAGCACTGTGAGATTCCCAACTAGATTTATTGGAGCATGCTACTTAAGTAGCAACTATGTTTTGCATTACAAGGCTAGGTATATTAAAATAACCTTTGTTCTAATCAGTGGCCAACAAAACTAAAAAGAAGCATTACCTACTTAATAACTTCCTTTGATGACCAAGAATCAACGTCGATGTGCAATGGAAAAGCTTGAAACATAGAAACGAATGGATTGGGAAAATCGGTGCTCATGTATCGGTTGTGCAGAGTCTTAAACTTCTCCCAATGGTAACAACATGAAAACAATCCACTGACACCGGAATTCATCAATAGATCCAGTGCTCATTTCAGCTTTCTAGTTTGAAGTGTGAAGGGCTTGTGAATATTTAATTTAATGGCATGTTCATTTTTTCAACTTATATAAATGAACCATCTATGTACTATGGGAACTTGTGCACGTAGTTTTAACAACAAACATGTGGTAATGGAATAGCTCTATACAGATATAGTCCTAGTGGAAATATATATATATATATATATATATATATATATATATTGATTGAGAAACCTAACAATTAGGGTTACATTTCATGCTCATACCAAAGATATGAGTACTATTCATGGGACCATACAAGATAGTTTCTAACCAAAATAAGAAACGAAGATCTTTGACATGTTACATTTTATGTCAGTGTAGTAAATGAATCAACACGCTCTATCAGGCCAACAAACCATTTGTGAAGAGACCAGGTGAGTAGTAAATTAATAAATTAAATACAACCTACATCGTGGAGATATGAGTTGTTCCATTTAATCTGATCAATTATATTTCCGTTGTCCAGTATTTTGTTAATGACTTGCATTGTGGTGAGTACGAGCTCAGCACAATGAAGTGGTTGTGATCCCTACATGACATAAGGGTATCTCTTTCACATTTTCATTGCCATTTTAAAGGAAGTTCATTGTGCAAAAGTTCTTTGCCATTTCAAAGGAAGTTTATTGTGCAAAAGTCCTCTGCACAAGGACTTCCACACAATGAACTTCATAAATTGATTGGAAGTGGTCACTACAAAGAATATGAAGAATATGACATTATGTCTTTCCCATCCGCATTTCCATTACTAAAGAAGTTCATTGTGCGAAAGTCCTCTTCACAAAAACCTTCCACATTTCCACTACCAAAGATGTTCATTGTGCGGAAGTCCTCTACACAAAAACCTTCGCACAATGAACTTCCACACAATATTTTTAATATATTTTTTCCAATTTGAAAAATAAAAATAAAAAATAGAATGAAAATTATAATCAACGTAACTATTATAAGGTATTGACTAGTTTTCATTTTAATCTCCAATGGAATGGAAACCTACCTAAAATTTTCATTCTCATGTTTACGCTATTTTCATACGTTATTCAATGCATTGAAAACTAAGTTCATTGTTTTGTTTTGTGAATATACCGAGAGTTTGTGTTGGATCAGGTGTAGCAAACAAATAGACAAAGCAGAAGATCAAACACATAAGACAATATTTAACGTGGTTCACCCAACCAATCTGGGCTACGTCCACCAAACATAGGCATCAGGAATATATTAAATAAATTGGAGATTACATCAAGAAATCCTCACACTCTCTTCCAGCTATCCGTATGACAACCTATTTTATAGTAGAGAGAATCTAACTGCTCTCACATCAAATTTAGGATGCATTAATTTGCTCCCAACAACCTGGAGATAATCCAGCAACAGATTTCCTATTGTTGTCACCTACAGAGATTTCTGCCTATTTCAGTTCAAACGGAAAATATCAACAATCTCCACCTTGACAACAATTCGCCTGATGCCCTGTTATTATTATTTTATCTTTTCTGCAAGCCAAGAGAATCCAAACACCAGCGTAGCTTCTCCAACAAAACTGGTTTCGTGAACATGTCTGCACAGTTCTCCTTCGTATGCACCTTTTCAAGAGAAACACCCCTTTCAGTGATAACCTGTCTTACAAAATGGTACTTGATCGGTATATGCTTTGATTTACTATGATAGGCCGGATTATTAGCCAAATGTATTGCACTTTGACTGTCACAAAATAACTTGATGCTGTCCTGCAACCTACCAAATTCACCAAACAAACCTTTCAACCAAATCGCTTCTTTGCAAGCATGAGAAGCAGCAATGTATTTTGCTTCAGTAGTGGATAAAGCAACAATGTTTTGTAGCTTTGACATCCAGCTCATAGCTCCACCTGCAAGAGTAAAGACGTACCCTGAATTTGACCTTCTCTTATCCAAATCACCTGCAAAATCAGAATCAACATACCCGCAAACAAATTCACTACTCTTATTGTAAGAAATAAAATAACTACTTGTGCCTCTCAAATACTGAAGCACCCATTTCACTGCTGACCAGTGTTCTTTACCCGGATTTGCCATGTACCTGCTGACAACCCCAACTGCATGTGAAATATCTGGTCGAGTACAAACCATCGCATACATTAAACACCCTACTACATTGGCATATGGAATTCGAGACATATAATCCTTTTCTTCATCTGTACTAGGACATAAACGCGAAGAAAGCTTAAAATGGGAAGCTAAAGGGACTGAAACAGGCTTCACATTATCCATACCAAACCTCAAAAGTATTTTCTCAATATACTTTTGTTGTGATAGCCATAGCTTACCATTGCTCCTGTCTCTGAAAATCTCCATGCCCAAAATTTGTCTTGCTGCTCCTAGATCTTTCATATCAAATGTCCTTGCCATCTGAGCCTTCAACCTGTTGATTTCTTCTATGCTTTTGCTTGCTAAAAGCATATCGTCAACATACAATACCAAGATAATGAATATGCCATTATTCAACTGTTTGAAATAAACACAATGATCATATTCACTTTAACATATTTCTGACTCAACATGAAAGAATCAAACTTCTTATACCACTGCCGAGGCGACTGCTTCAGGCCATATAATGACTTCTTGAGCCTGCAGACAAATTTTGCATTGCGATGCTGAACAAACCCTTCCGGTTGTTCCATATATATTTCCTCATCTAAATCACCATGTAGAAATGCAGTCTTAACATCTAACTGCTGCAACTCCAAATCAAACAAAGCCACTAATGCTAACACAATTCTAATTGAAACAATTTTAACCACTGGTGAAAAAATCTCATGAAAGTCTATGCCAGCTTTCTGAGAAAATCCTTTTGCAACCAGTCGAGCTTTGTACCTGTCTTCCGTATCATTCACACCCCGTTTCAGCTTGAACACCCACTTGCATCCCACAGTTTTCCTGCCTTTCGGAAGCTCCACCAGATCCCATGTGCCGTTTTTACTCAAGGCCATCATTTCTTCCTTCATGGCTGCTTTCCATTTGTCACTATTTGAACCTTCTACAGCTTCCTGTTAACACAAAGGTTCATCATCATTAGCGACCAAAGCAACTGAATCATCATACCTTCTCAGACGGTGTTTGATCCTTGTAGATCTCCTTAAGAATGTTTCTGGTGCTTCCACAAGGGGTTGTCGATCAACTGTAGGAATTTCTTCATGATCGCCATTTGAGACCTGTTCATGTCCTCCATCTGAACCCTGTTCATAATCTGATTTTGAAACCTGTTCATGACTAGAATCTGAACTATGGTCGTTATGGCTATCATTAGAAATGCTGTCAAACTGAATATGCTGGAAATCAGATACATCATCCTGTTTCAATCTTCTATCTACATCTAACTGTACAAGAGAGGATTCATTAAATCTTACATCTCTGTTGATGATGATTTTGCGGGTAGTAGGATCCCACAACCTAAATCCCTTTGTTCCATCACCATACCCAACAAAGACATACCTTTTCGATTTCGGATCTAATTTAGTTCGCTGATGTTTTGGCACTAGAGCATATGCATCACAACCAAACACTCTGAGTTTAGAATAGTCACAAGGGTGTCCTGTCCATACCTCTTGCGGAACCTTGCAGTCTATTGTCGTTGATGGAGATCGGTTTATCACATAACAAGCAGTTGCTACTGCTTCCGTCCACAACTCCTTTGGCAACCCGGTGTTACTCAGCATACACCTTGCTCTCTCTAGAAGAGTCATGTTCATGCGTTCAGCGACTCCATTCTGCTAAGGAGTATAAACCGTGGTCTTATGTCTCTCGATCCCTGCATCCTTGCAATAGCTGTCAAACTCCTTGGAGGAAAACTCACCACCATTGTCAGTTCTTAAACATTTTATAGTTCTACCAGTGCTGTTTTCTACCAATGCTCTAAACTGCTTGAAAACTGTAAAAACGTCAGACTTCTTTTTCAACATGTAGACCCAAACTTTCCGAGAAAAGTCATCAATGAATGATACAAAATAAGACGAACCACCAAATGAAGCTGTAGGAGCTGGACCCCACACATCTGAATGGATATAATCAAGTATACCTTTACTAGTATGTTTGCCTGTTTTAAAATTTTGTTTACTTTGTTTACAAAACAGACAATGTTTACAGAAATCCAATTTTCCAGATCTTAGATTAGGAAGTAACTTTCGGTCAGCCAAAATTTTCAATCCTCTTTCACTCATATGCCCCAATCTTTGATGCCATAAGTGAATGGAACTACTGTCATGTTCAGACACAGACACATGATCTGACCCAATTCTACCTTCTAACTGAAATAGATTTCCTACTTTCTTAGCCTTCATCACTAGTAAGATACCTTTATAGATTTTCATAACTCCACCTTGAATTACAGTTTTATATCCATTTGAATCAAGTGCTCCTAATGAAATCAAATTTTTTCTTAAATCTGCTACATGCCTCACATCAGTTAATATTTTGGTTGTGCCATCAAAAATTTGTAGTTGTATGCTTCCAATCCCAACAATATTACATGTTACATCATTACCCATGTACACAACACCATCATCAATTGATTTATATGTTTTAAACCAATCTTTATGAATACACATGTGGTTAGATGCCCCGGAATCTAACAACCAATGTTGATCATGTTTTGAAGCATTAACAGACAATACTTCATCACTCATCCCTGAACCAGATACTGAACCTGTATCTGTGATGTTGGCTTCCTTCTTTTCTGTCGAAGAGCCCTCTTTATCAGCCTGCTTTCGCTTCCAGCAATCCTTTTTTAGATGTCCAGCCTTGCCACAATTCCAGCACTTCACCTTTGGCTTCTTTCCTTTGGACTTTGAGCGAGAGTTGCTATGCTTTCCCCCGGAGTGTCTCTCTCGTGAGCGACCTCTGGCCATCATTACCTTTGATGTAGATGTGTCTGCATTCGACCTCTTCCTCGTCTCCTCATCCAACAAGGCTCCAACAACATCGTCAAACTCAAGAATATATGATGTACTAAAACTTATGGAAGTAACAAAATGATCCCAGGATTCAGGCAAAGAACATAATAGAGTTATTGCCTTATCCTCTGAATCAAATTTTACATCTAGACTGTTTAATTGCACCAACAAGGTATTAAAAACATTCAGTTGATCAACAATTGAGGTACCTTCTTTCATCCGCAAACTGTAAAGCTGCCGTTTCAGGAGAATTCGATTTGTCAAAGATTTCGTCATGTAGAGCTTCTCAAGCTTCGACCACAGGCCTACGACGGTTTTCTCTGACACAATGTTGAACAGAACATCGTCCGCCAGACATAACCGAATTCCGCTCAGAGCTCTATCATCCATCTCATCCCATTCATCCTCCGTCATGGAAGGAGGCTTTTTGTTTTTCCCCAACAGTGCTTTCGCCACACCTTGTTGAACCAGCAGATCGTGCATCTTCACCTTCCAGATCTCAAAATTATTCTTGCCATTAAATTTCTCAATTTCAAAATGGGCACTTTGAGTTTTCGCCATCATCTTGTATCAGCAAAACACAGTAATCTCCAAAACCAACGTTTTAAATGCCAGCAATTTACAAAAAAAAATTGCCTATGCCTTTAAAAAATATCTTCCCTTCACAAAAAAAAAAAATTATGCCTATGTCTTCGTACTTTTGCCAAAATAATAAGTTCCATGGGAAGGCAGGTTTATTGGTTTTGCTGCATATCGGCTTTCTATTATCGATGCGCACTTACATTGTTATACACAGCGCATATATTTAAAATAACAACACAGTTTTAAAAAAAACATATCACCGCTGTTGCAAATATATATATATATCTACGACTGTTTGCAAAATATACCCACGCAGATTTTAACAGCACTGTTAGCACAATTTTTAAATAAAAAACGCGTGCCTGGAGTTTGTCCTCCGCTCAGCCTCCACGCAGATCGTAATATATGTATCAATGTTTTCAGAAAACATACACACGCAATTGTGAAAAGGAAATACGCACCGATTTAACTATGAATCAATGTTGTGTATACTAATATACCCACTCTGTAAATCAAAGCATACGCCAGTTTATAACATATCAGCGCTGCTTTAAATATATATATCAAAGCCGTTTTATATATAACCACGCATTTTTTGAATGAATCCGCACCGTTCATGATTATATATATTCATGCTGATTTAAGAAACCATACCCACGCTGCAATATCCACACAGCTGTTGGAAATAAATATTAATGCAGGTTTTTTTTTTTTTAAACATACCCATGCTGTATACCCACACCAAAAAAGTGTTTTTGCAGCGGGCAGAGCAGTAGACGGCTCCAGCAATTAGGTAATGCGTTTCTTCTCCAACGCTCCACGCAGGTCCACGCTGATCTGGTGTGCACAACGCTCCAGTCATACGCACCAATAGCAGTCACGCTCCACCATCGATCAGCGCAGCTCCAGCACAGTCAACTCCGCGCTCCACCTTCTAACCAAATCCGTGCTCCAGCAGTGCCACTCCTCCAACGAGCTCTGATACCAATTGTTGGAATTCAGGCACAACAAATAAATAGACACAGAATTAACACAGCAGAAGATCAAACACATAGAACACAGCTTTTAACGTGGTTCAACCAACCAATCTGGGCTACGTCCACCAAACATAGGCATCAGGAATATATTAATCAAAATTTGGAGATTACATCAATGAAACTCTCACACTCTCTCACAGCTATCCGTATGACAACCTATTTTATAGCAGAGAGAATTTAACTGCTCTCACATCAAATTTAGGATGCATTAATTTGCTCCCAACAACCTGGAGATAATCCAGCAACAGATTTTCTATTGTTGTCACACACTGGGATTTTGTCTATTTTGACTAAAACAGAAAAATCTCAACATCGAGATCCCTTGTTTTGTTTTATGGATCACTCATTTTGTTTTATTTCTTTTTTTATTTCTTATTTGAAACATTCTCCATTAAAAAATCACTACTATTCATGGATTGGTCAAATGGTTGTGGCCTGTAATATCTTTTTTTCACTAAAGCAAGAGTCGTACCTTCTATTTCATTAAATCTAAAAACATTTTACATAAAATACAATAGTCTGAAAGGAACTGTGGGCCAAAGAAAAAACGATCCGCTAATAGCCGAGGGCACCGAGCTAAAGGCTTAAACACTGAGCCACAGTCCCTCATAAAAACTACAATATCCACGATAAACAGACAAAGCTACAACCATTCGATCTCCTCTCAGAGATCTGACAGAAGAGGCTCAACTCGGGCTGGAAACCATCAAACAATTTAAACTTAATATCGAACCCGAAGAGGAATTAGGGACCAAACTAAAAGGATTTTGGGTCCGAATGGGGGGATAACCCTCGAGCATGTGGAGCGTGCGAAATCCATAAATTCACACCATGGCGTGAAACAAGCCCAGAAGATATTCTTCTCCCGAATCAACACCATTTTTCTTAACCGTCAATCCTCCTCGCCAGATCCAATGGCAAAGGATAATAATGCAATACCTAGTAGCCCGGCGATTAACCACGCAATAAACATCCTAGACCCACCAACATGCTTGCTTGTTCCTGACCGTAGATCCATCTTTCCTGATCCGATGGCCGAGGAGCATATCGCATGAGGCTAACGCACCGATAATTACCGCATGATGAGGGTGGTATTCCTTCCCTTTCCTGTGCCACGTGTTGCTTGGTGAGTGGAATTACTCCCAACTCTTTAAAACCACTTCCATCTTGAAGGGCATGCGACGATAAGCCACCCCACGAGCTGTATTGCTACCACAAAAAGGAAAACGAGGGTTTTAAGGCTACCTGGAAAGCTGGAATTCCAGCCCCACGCATCATATCATCTCTGCGGGAACATAAACCAATGTAATATGAAAATACATCTATCCAGCCGACCATCCGAAGAACGGTGTCTACTCAACAACTTCCACCTGAAACTTCCATGTTTGTACTGTCGAGGGTTGAGGAGGCTGACAGTAACCTGCATCCCTAGAATTTTCTTACTTCGGAAAAAACAATTCATAAAGAATCGAAATCAACTAGACCCCGCCTCTGTGTCTTTGTTTCAAAACACCATTATATACTCATCTGCCTGGTCATGACATTGCGCCTTTAATCTATTCTGAAGCATCTCAGGCCAACTCATCATGACACTGCTTGTCGTACAGAGCACACCTTGATTGGCCAAGATTTTCGGCAATTTATTTGTTATCCTTCACACATGGCTAAACCTCACGGTACGTAAGCAACGGAGATGAAGCTGAATACTTTGAAAGGCCTAGAGTAGCATCCATTGGTTTGAGACTTTTTGTAGCTCTGTGCCACAACTGATTCTTTTGACCGCATTTATGATTAAATCTGAATCAGCCTTGACAGTAACATTATGGAGATTATCCTCCTTCAGGAATTCTAAACATTGCTCAAGAGCCATAAATTCAACCATATTGTTAGTGGCTCTTCCCAAATGGCAATGGAAAATGAAAAGAAGATAGCCCTTTTCATCCCTAAACACCCCTCCAAAGCCAGCAATACCCAGGTTATCTTTGGAAGCCCCATCAATGTTGTATTTCAAAAAACCCTGAGGGGCAGGATGCGAATAATCCTGCTTAGTATCTAGTTTCAATACCTCTCTGCCCAGTGCTTGTGGAATAAGCTCCTGCATACCCAACTTAAGAAGTATCTAGGTTTCAGCGTCTGAAGGTGGATTTTTAGGGCAGTTCGCACTATGGCACTTACCGTCTCCTTAAATTGTCTTAAGATTTGCTCAAAAAGGTGTTAGGAGGAACTTTTTTCATTCTTAAAGATTCTGTTGTTCCTTTCTTTCTAGACAGTCCATATTATGAAGCTTGGCGTTAAAGCCCAGGCTAAGCCAACAAATTCATAATAAGAGAATTTGCGTCTCTAATTGTTTAGGGTATTGATAATGCTTCCTCTTTCCCTATCTGTCTACTGGAAAATAGTGGCAAAAGTATCCCACAACCAAGAGGTGAAAATGGAAATATTGAGAAGGTGCTCCATTGTTTCCTCTTGGGCTTCACAGAGCTGGCATTTGGAAGGTCCCAGAACACCCCTCTTCCGAATGTTATCCCAATTCAAAATTTTCTTATGATGAACCAACCACATGAAAAGTTTAATCTTCATCCATCCTTGATGTTTCCATATGTTATGCCAAACCCTGTCCGGCACATTGGAATCCAACTCAAGGAATATGTGTTTTGCCTCCTTAATATTGAAGGTGCCTTCATTATTGTTGCCCCATCTAAGTTGGTCATGCCCCCCTGTCACTAATATTTCCCTCTACTCCAACATTGTTAGAAGTGCCTCTGCTTTGGCTTTCAGTGGGTTGTCTTCCCTGTGATCCATATTCTTCCAGGTTCTCCATTTTCCTTCATGATTGGTTTGATCCCAAAAATATTTTACCTTAAATAACCCTTTGGTATCTGTTTCTTTCTTGAGGTCCAGAAGTTCCTCTCTTAACAATGTAGGTTCTTGTTGTCATCTATCCTCCCAAAACAATGCAAGATCACCATCTTTGATTTCCCAGAAGCTGTTTTTTGGTACTAATCCTCTATTCCCCCAGACCTTATTCCAGATGTGTGAGCCTTTTATGATGCCAGACATCCTTATGTGATCATTATCTTACCAAGTGCTGGCATATTTTTCTTTCTAGATACTAGCCCACTGTGCCTTTTGGTCTTTTACCCAATGCCACCATAATTCCCCCCCTAAAACTTTACTTAGTGCTTCTGGATCATCCAATCCAAGACCCCCATGTTTTTTAGGTTTGCAAATATTCTCTCAGACTACCAAGGCCCATTTCTTTCTTTCCTCCCCCTTACCCCAAAGAAAGTCTCTTTGAATGGTTTTAAAATGTTGCAAAACTCCTTTTGGAGCTGGAAGGGCTGATAGCATGAAGACGAGGATTGATTGGAGAACAGATTTGTAAGCACTAACTGACCAACCAACTTTAAAGATCTAATGGTCCATTTCATGATTTTATCCTGCATCTTATTAATCACCGGCTCCGAAATGCTCTTGTGCAGAGGTTTATCAGTTAGAGGAACTCCCAAATAATTGGAGGGAAGGACATCCCTTTGAATCCTAGATTTCTGGAGATATTTCTCTGAATAACAATATTGGTATTAAAGAAAAAAAATCTTAGATTTGGAGAGATTAAGTTCATACCTGTATTCATAGCAATGTCAGACAGGATATGTTTGTACGCTAGTGCTTCTTTGACTGTGGGGATTCCCTGCAGTATAGTATCATCAACAAATTGTTGATGGGTCAAAGCCTGACCAGTGTCAGAGAGTTGGAGGCCTTTGATACTACCAACTTCTTTTACATGCTTGATAGAACAACCTAGTCCTTCCATCATGAGGATGAAGAGAAAGGGAGAGAGCAGATCATCTTGCCTGAGGCCTCTGGAAGGAGTAAGAGTGTTGGATGGAGAACCATTAACTAGAATTGAAAAGCTAGAAGAAGTTACCAGGGCCATGACCCATCTTACCCAGTTATGATCAAAACCAAAAGAAATAAGGACCATCCTGATATAGGTCCAATTCAACATATCGTAAGCTTTGGCTAGGTCCAATTGCATAATCATACCAGCCTTCCTATTTCTTATCAATGAGTGCACCACCTCATGCGCTTGAATGATGTTATTGAGAATTTGCCTGCCCTCCACATTACAAGATTACACCACAGAAACTAGAGTAGGAAGAAGTGGTTTGAGTCTGTTAGCAACAACCTTAGATATGATCCTATATACCACATTGCACAAGGCTATGGGTCTATACCTGTCTGGAGTCTGAGCATTGTCTTGTTTGGGGATCAGGGAGATGAAGGAAGTATTGAGCACCTTCAAAATATTTCTATTCAATCTGGAATCTTCCACTACATTTAGAATATCCTATTTAACAATATTCTAGCAAGCTTTAAAGAAATCCACATTAAAACCATCAGGGCCTGGCGCTTTACCATTCTACATTTCTTTGATGACCTCACTAACCTCCTCTTATGTCACTGGCCTATTAAGATTGAGATTATCCTCTCTAGTAACCAGTCTAGGAATATGCTCTATTAAATCCCTGATAAAAAGCTCTCTATCTGAAATGGTTTCCTGTGTTATCCCATGAAAGTTCTAAACTAACACATCTTCTATATCTTCATGGGATTTAAGAAGATAACCTCCCTCATCATTGATCGAAGAGATTCTATTATGATATCAATTCTCTATGGTTGATCTATGGAAAAATCTAGTGTTACACTCCCCTTCTTTCAGCCATTGAACTCTAGATTTATATCTCCAAAATATTTCCTCTTGTTCATATAAATTCTCCCAGTCTTGATGGTGTTTGGTGACTTGATCATTTCTAACTTTATCAAAGCCATCCGTGATAAGGGTTTGATTGAGTTCCTGAATTTTATCTTCCATATATTTTTCTGCTGCAAAAATATTGCCAAATTCATTCTTGTTCCAATCTTTAAGTCTGAGCTTGATGTGCTTTAGTCTTTTGTGTAGCTGGAACATTCTTGTACCCTGAATATGTAGATCTTCTATCTACCATTTTGCAATGTTGCTGATGAAATCTGGGTGGGTGAGCCAGATATTCGCAAATCTGAAAGGTCTGTTCTTGGGGGTACCAATGCCCCGAACCTCAAGTTGAACAGGCCAATGGTCTGAGCCTCCAAAGTGGAAAATTCTTGCTATAAGGTCATTTGAGATTATGAATCTATCTAACTTGGAGGTTACTTGAGACTCTCGTCCTCTTTTATTATTCCAAGTAAAGAGACCATTACTCATGTTAGTATCAACAAGCTTCATATTATCTATAAAAGTTTGAAATGCTGAAGAGTCTCTGCTTAAAGTTCTGGTTCCCCCTTTTTTCTCTGAAAGTGATTTGATCATGTTGAAGTCCCCGCACAAGATCCATGGTACATCTATATGTCTGTCTCTAAGCTCCATAAGAGAATCTAGAAACTTGAGTTTATCATCCATTATTTGAGGGCCATAAACATTTGTGACCAGATAGGTATCCCTATCTCCCACCGGCTGAATAACCACTGATAAATAATTTCTAGATGCCTCGACATCTATTATGCCAATCTTTTGGGCGTTCCAAAAAGTGAGTATGCCCCCTACTGTGTTATCTACTTTGACTTCTAGAAACTCAAATCTATTGAGCCATTTGCTGTGAATTTCTTTTATTTTTTGAATCAAACATTTGGTTTCCTAGATGAAGATCATATCCGGAGCTTCTTGTTTCATTCTATTACTAAATATTCTTTATTTTATTTTACTACCTAGACCTTTGATATTCCAGGATGTGAACTTCATTATTAAATATTTGTATAGGAGTAGCTGGTTAGATCTTTCATCTTACCTGAATATATCATTAGCTTTCCACATTCCATCGATAACTCGTTTTGCATTTTCCTGCCTCTTTTCTTTCCTAGGTTTCTAGGTGCTAACCTAGGAGTGATTTTCATAGTTTCCACACCTTCATTTCCCTACCTTTCGTTTTTCCTTTTCCTTTCCAGCCCTTTAGCCTAAGATTTCCATAGGAACAATTGCTGTAATCTATTGAACTCTTCTTGCGGTAATGAGTCTACCTCACCCATGGTCCCCTGTTTCAAGAACCCTTCCAAATCTAGGTGTTCCCTATCAAGAATCTCCTACAGTTCATGATCCTCAATTTCCATCTCACTCTAGGTCATTTCTTGGTCCATCTCCAATTCTACATCGCTCACATTGTCTCTTTTTGTTTGTTAATATCTTGTGTTTGTACACTGTCTTCTTCTTTCTCCTTCTCCACTCGGCTTCCTTCCATTACCTGTTCTACTTTTGTTATCTCTTCTTCTTCTACAAATACTTGGAAACTATTTAGACTAGCCTATTGTCCTTTTGTTTGATGTTGCTTTGGCCCCCTCTTGCCCTATTTTCCTCTATGTACCACTTTGTGAAAGCCTTTAGTATCTTTCATTGTGGTCGCTTTACTTCTATTCTTTGTTTACTGAGAGGGCAGTCTCTAAATAAGTGCCCATTCTCATGGGACCTCCGACATCTAAAAGGAATATGTTCATAGTCTACTGTTTGCACCCATTCTTCATCAAATACTTCCAACATGACCTCTTCCAGCAGAGCTCTAGAGAGATCCATCTCCACACATATTCTTGCGAAGGAAGTGTACTTTCCCCTTTTGGTGGCCTCAAAAGCTTTGACAAAATGCCCTAATTTGTTTCCTTTGGCAGATAATGATTCCGTTTGCTAGTAATCAAGAGGTAGAGAGTAGAGTCTTGCCCAGATCGGGACCGCAGTGAAAGTTTCTCGCTCCGGGACAAAATTCATCATCCACGGTCACATGTAGATGCCTACTGCTACATAGAAGTAGGGCCCTCCTTCAAACACCCCATCTTTATCCTCAATATTTGTAAAGAACACAATGAAGAAACCCTTTGACCCAAGATTTAGGTCAACAATTCCTTTTGGTTTCCAGTTGTATTTATTCCATGTCTGTAAAGCCTTTTTAGTGGGCCATAATCCCATGAATTTACAAATGATAGCATATGTCCACATGTGGTCCCTGTGCACCTGCAGAGCAGGATCATTTAAGACTACTCTAGGTGTGACCTCAAATTTAGGTTTACATGGCCCCTTTTGTGCTTTATTTTTCACTCCCTGTTCCTTGTCTTCTTCTTCATTTCCTTTATCACTGTTATTCTCCCTTGGCTTGTTTAAGTCATGCTCCTCTTTTGTGTTCCTTATCCCTTCACCTGAAGAACTTTTGACACTCTCTTTAGTTTCTTACCTCGGCTAGCCACTGCTTGCTTGTAGGAGGGAGTGGAGCTCCCTCCTTTGCACCCTTCCATGGAGTTCAACACCTGCATAATCCTGAAAAACCTAGCTCTTCCAGTTCCACCAAAACTTGAAACAAACTCGGTTGTGTCCTGTAATATCAATTGTGTTTAATTTTTTATATTTTTTTCTTATGTACTTTTAACTCAACATTCTCGTGGCTTCCTTCCTGTAAAATAATTCTCATTTGGGTAGCACATAAAAAAAATTCATGTTTCTTTCAATTTGTTTAACTTTCATCACAGTATGCAATCTAGGAATATTTAACATATCTTTATGTTCCTACAAGTTGCAAATATAGTGTGGTCATAGTAAGTACATGACCTAAACTTAACATGTGTTCATCATATTATATAATGAAGACTTTGAACATACCAAATAAGATGTATATATATATTTTCTACATGGATTCAATCTAACAATAAAAAGTACACAATTTCACCACCTATGAAAACTTATTATAACCATATTCTAATCATAGCAATTATTCGAAACCACTTGGGAATAACACACTGTATATATAATGCAGGTATATATATATATTATATATATATATATATATATATATTATATATATATATATATATATATATATATATATTTTATATATATATTATATTATATATATCTATTGTTTACATGCATTCAATATAAAAAGAACATAATTTCACCACCTAAGAAAACTTATTATAACCATATTCTTAATCATAGCAGTTATTTGAAACCACATGGGAACAACACACTATCCTCCAAACCATGAACTAATCCACTAGTTCCCCTTCAGTTCTAATTTGCATGCCAATGAATCAAAAGCCCCTTTTATTCCAAGATAATGTATTTTTATACATTTTCTTCCCTAGTAGAATTTTCTTAGAAGTGTCCCGATTTTGTTGGGTCTACCAATCCGCTTACGTATTCTTTCTTTCTTTTCTTTTTTGAAAAGTTGTTTTTTTCCTTTTTCTTTAAATTCCACCTTTCTCACTCGTGGTAATTTTTTACACCCATACTTAGTGTCTTTCTCCATCCAAGTGATTTAATTAGATCTTTCTCTCCCATATCATTAAATCTTATCCATTTTCTCCTAGGGAATTTTAGGAGTTCTTTTTAGGGAAGATTTATTTTTGATCTTATCCACCTGTGATGGTTTCCACATTTTGGCAACAATCTCTTTACCCCACTGTTTGTTCCCCATGTAGTTTCAAAAATTTCATTTATTAATTAAAATTTATTTATTACAAGGCCATGGAATGGGAGAATTCTGAGATTAAAAGGATTGTCTCCCATAGCCTTAGTGATGGTGTAAGTCCCATATGAGAGTGCTTTGTGCTTCAAATGGGCTTTGGTAAGGTGTTCTTTTTCCAGATACAACCAAAATTTTTTGCTAATCCAGGAGGATATTGGTGGCCACCTACCAAGTTCACTTGGGACCCCACCATTATTCTCTCATCTATTTCAGCTTCCTTAATTGTATCACAACTTACTAATTTTAGCAATTTTTCAGGTCCTGAACTTCTGGACCCGTTTTGAGGCCCTAAACAACTTTTTTTGGGAAAACTGGGATCAACATGGGTCCATGGATGGATGTTGTAATTTCGAAAGTTGTAGTTCTTGGATAGATCTTTCTAACGAGATATTGTGCGCATCAAACGAAGATCATATACCAAAGTTACGACCCTGGGAAGTTGATGTACCAATTTACCCAAACAGGGCCCACAATTTGGCATTTCATCTTGTAGGGTTAGGTTTTTGGATGTTTATGGTTTTCCATTGTTTCTCAACAATAAATAGGCCTTTGAGCCTCATTGTAAGAAAATTCAGAGGCATGTAGCTGCCACATCTCTTCTCAGAGATAAGCTACCATTGCCCTAACTGGTTTATTTCCATTTATGTTTGTAAGCATATTTTAGTATTTTACATTAATGAAATGAAGTATTATTTCCACTTCATCTCTATGTTTATGGTTATCTCTGTAATTGGTTGTGTTCCTGTTTAAATCCAGATCAGTGGTATCAAAGCGGTCTACCTTTTTTCTCTATTTTTCTTTGCATGTCCCCAATGAGGTCAGGATATAAGGAGTTAGGGCTTGAACTGGTCAATCCTTTACAAGACCAACCTCACAAATCCTGACAGCCTCCCATGGTGGATGAAAGAAAGATGAGGGGGCAGGAGATCCTATCAAAATCTTGCTCGCGGAAGCCCTCAAGTGGCAAAGGAATGCGATGATGGACATATTTGCCCAGATCCTTTAGTGGCTACCAAGAGGCAATGCATCGGCTTCCAGCAACTCCCATAGAATCACCACGCCCTTTAAGGTACAAGTTAATTTGCAAATCCCCATCTCCGAGGGTCAAATAGACGTAGATGCCATAGATAAATGGTTAAATCTGCTAAAGGGTTATTTTTCTGTTCATGATTTTTCCTGTCTAGAAAAGATTATTTTCGCTCTTCTCAAAGCAGCCCCCCACGTCAAGGACTGGTGAGAAGCTTACTGCGAGCTGAATGATGAAAGTACAGGCTCACTATTTTCAGCCACACCCACTTGGGATTCATTCCGGGATGCCACCAAGGAGCAGTACTACCCTGTCGGAAGCTATGAGGATCAATACATAAAGTGGACCACACTGCAGTATGGAAGGGACCAAGACGTGATGGAGTTTACCAATATTTTCCATACCCTTCGTACAAAGTTGGGTATTAAATATTTGGAGCAGCATTTGGTACTCAAACACTGTGGCTACCTACACAAGTAAATCCAGGAAGAAATAGAATTCCTGAACATCCCCTCGCTTGGCATGGCATACCAATATGCCATCAAGGTCGAGCAAAAGTTTAAACAGAAGAAGCGAGACTTTGGATCTATGAATTCGAAGCAAGGGAAAGGTCCTCTAAAACTGTAGAAAAAAGGACAAAGCCAAGGTAGGACAACCCAAGGCAACCCACCAAAGCTGCAAGCAAAGAACAATGCAGCAAAGCCGAAAAAGGACACGGGAAAGTGGTGTGAGTTCCATAAGAGCTCCACTCACAACATAATTGAGTGTCGGGTCAAGTAGTAACTGGTGGCCGAGCTAAAGGTTTTAGAATTAGATGCATGTTCCGACTTTGAGTCAGAACTCAACAAGGGGAATGATAAAGGGAAGCAAATTATTGATGCGGAGCGCAACGCCACCATTGCCACCACGAAGATACAGAAGGAGGAAGCTGAAGATCCAGAGGAGGAGGAGTGTCTCTTCCACTCCTAGATGTGGGTAAAGGGCTCCCTGCTACAATTCATTGTCAACAGAGGGAGCCAAAAGAACCTAATTTCAGTAGAGGTCGTGAAGCGGTTGGGTTTACCGATCACAACACATCCACAACCATACACCATTGGGTGGCTTCACTAAGGATAGAATCTTCGCATGAGCCAGCAGTGTCGCCTTCCATCCAACATCAAGCACTTCACAGATGAGGTATTGTGTGACATTGCTTGCCTTGAATTTTGTGATCTATTATTAGGACAACCATACTTGTGGAAGGAACATGTTGTATATGAATCAAGGCCCCGTGCTATTATTGTTACATTGGGAAATAAGTTGTATAGGATACCCGAGGCAGCACCACCTACTGCCATCTCTTTGGTTACTACAAAACAATGCGGTAAGCTCATTTCCAAAATCAGGAAATTTTCTTTCCTGATGATACACCCTCAAGGGAAGAAGAAGACAGTGGCCACGACGTCTAGACAGGGCCCCTCTGCACGACAAATACAAATGGAAAAAGTCATGGAGGAGTACGAGGACATCTTCACCACCCCCACAGGGGTTCCCTTGCACTGTCAAGTCAAGCACTCCATCGATCTGACCCCAGGTGCCCCACTGCCCAATGGGCCAATCTATCGGTGCTCCGTTCTGGAGAACGATGAAATCAAGAGGCAAATTTAGGAGCTACTACAGAAAATTCACATATGTCCAAGTTCATCGCCCTGTGGGAGCCCGATCATGTTGGTACAGAAGAAGGATGGGACTTGGAGACTCTGTATTGACTATCGGGTGCTGAACAAGATCACTGTCTGCAATAAGTACCCGATCTCATGGATTGATGACCTCCTGGAGCAACTAAAAGGGGAAAAATATTTTAGCAAGATCGATCTAAATTCAGGATATCACTAGGTACCAATCGAACCCTCTAATGTGTGGAAGACTACCATCAAAGCCAAGGAGGGCCTTTTCGAATGGTTGGTTATGCCTTTCGGATTAACGAATGCTCATGCAACCTTCATGAGGCTCATGGATGACATCTTGCAGCCATTCACCAACTCATTTGTAGTGGTATACTTGGATGACATATTGATCTTCAGCCAGAGTTGGGAAGAGCACCTCCACCACATCCAACAGGTTCTCCAAACATTGCGGCAACACAAGCTATGTGCCAATTTGGAGAAATGCATTTTTGGCATGACCCAAGTTTAGTATCTGGGATACATTATTGATGAATAGGGGGCGCATGTGGATCCAACCAAGATCCAAGTCATTCGGGATATGCCATCTCCAACCACTCTGACAGAGCTCTGCAGCTTTCTAGGTCTTGCCAATTTCTACCGCAGGTTTGTGTTGGGGTTTTCTCATATCACTTGGAGCTTGAGTCAAGTCACCAAGGGAGGAATGAAAGCAAAATTATTTTGGTCTAATTCTCAATAGAAGGCATTCAAAAAGTTGAAATATCACCTCTGCATGGCACCAATGCTCGCGTTACCAAATGTGCAACAGCCATTTGAGGTCCAGACGAACGCCTCTACCTATGCTATTGGGGCAGTCCTTACTCAACAGGGGCATCCAGTGGCATATCACAGTGAGACACTTTCAAACACAGTCCAGAAGTATCCCACTTATGACAAAGAGATGTATTCCATTGTGCAGGACTGCTGAAAATAGAAGCATTACATTTTGGGGAAGGAAATGGTCATCCACACAGACCATTGACCCCTGCAATTCATACAAACCCAAGGGAAATTGCAGAATGATAACCATCAGAAGTGGTCTACATGCCTGCAATAGTTCCATTTGAATATCAAGTATAAGAAGGGCAACACAAATAATGTTGAATATTGCCTTAGTCAACCTCCGATCATGGCGTTAACCACCGTGCTCAACTCTCATGGGCACGAGACTTCTAATTGACCACTTCTCTACAAAAGCAACCCATAAATCATCCGCACATACCAGACACTCTTGGAGGGTCGGCAAGTTCCAGATTTTCACGACTAGGATGCCCTGTTATGCCACTTGGGTCACCTTTGTGTTCCTTCAAGCGAGTGTGTCAAGATGATTTGGGAAGCACATTATAGTCAGGTTGTTGGGCATTTCAGGATCGAGAAAATGGTGGCATCACTACAAAAGTATTTCTATTGGCCAAATCTTCTACAGGATGTCAGGAAGTACATTAGATCATGCACTGCCTCTGCCATTACCAAACTAACCATCAAGAAGTAAGGCCTCTATACTCCATTGCCTACCCCTAGCCAACCTTGGGAATCCAACTCCATGGATTACATGTCAGGCCTTCCTTCCACTAAGCATGGAAATGAATGTGTTTCTATGGTCATCGACAGGTTCTTGAAGATGGCCATTATGGTGGCCTGTAAGAAGAATATCACAACAGAAGCCACTGCTAAACTCTTCTTTGAAAAAGTGTGGGTGCACTTTGGGGTCCCACAGTCTATCATCTCAGATCAGGATAATCGGTTCCTCAGTATATTTTGGTCCAGTCTCTGGTCGATGCTAGACACCAAACTCAGTAAGTCCACAACGTTTCATCCTCAAATAGATGACCAAACAGATGTTGTCAACCGGATGATTGTACACATTCTGCGCATTTACAACTCAAAGCATCCATGCACATGGGACGAGAGCCTCCCCTATGTTCAACACAGGTACAACCGAGCTCTTCATAGTTCAACTGGTCACAGCCATTTTCAGGTGGGCTTGAGATTCTAGCCACTATGTCCCATTGATGTGGCCATGCCATTTGTAGCTACTCACACATATTTGGCTCATGTCCAGTCCAAAACAGATAAGTCAACCAACTTCATTGACCACAATCCAACATATTCTCTAGCAGGTCCATGACATTCTAGTGAAAACAAGTGCGAAGTACAAGCAGCGACATGATCAACATTGAGTGCCACACAAGTTTCAAGTGGGCGATAAAGTCTGGTTACATTTGTAAAAAGAATGCCTTACTGGAGCCTATCGGAAACTAAGACCACTCTGATATGGTCCCTACACCATTACCAAGGTTGTGGGAGACAATGCATTTGAGCTCAACATTCCCCCATTCCTTGGTCTACACCCAGTGTTCAATGTGGACCGCCTTTAGCCATACTTTCCACCATTACTAGACACATCTGACATTGTAAAACAACTCACACCAACAGAATTAAATCCACATTACATGGAACAAGCAACAATTGATCAGATCATGGACACACAGATCAAGCACACTCGCCAATAGAATATCCAACTATATCGAGTTCGCAAAGCAAGCCAACTCCTTCACCAGGGCAAGTGGCTCACCATGGACCAAGTTCAGCAGATGTTTCCTCATCTCATGGAGGAACTCAACACAATGGGGACCATTGCTTCCTAAGGGGGGAGGAATGATCCAAGTGGATATTGGTGGTCACCTGCCAAGTCCACCTAGACCCCCACCATTATTCTCTCAACTCTTTTAGTTTCCTTAATTGTAGCACAACTTACTATTTTTAGTAGTTTTTTAGGTCCTGAACTTCCGGAGCTGTTTTGAGGCCATAAACAACGCTTTTTGGGGAAACTGGGAGCAACGTGGGTCCATGGACTGATGTTGTTCCTCCCAAAGTTGTAGTTCTTGGATAGATCTTTCTAACAAGATATTGTGCACGTCAAACGAAGATCATATGCCAAAGTTACAACCCCGAGAAGTTGATGTACCAATTTACCCAAATAGGGCCCACAGTTTGGCGTTTCATCTCCTAGGGTTAGGTTTTTGGATTTTTATGGTTTGCCATTGTTTCTCAATAATAAATAGGCCTTCGAGCCTCATTGTAAGATAGTTCAGAGGCATATAGCCACCATATGTCTTCTCAGAGATAAGCTACCATCACCCTAGCTAGTTTATTTCCATTTCTATTTCTAAGCATATTTCAGTATTTTACATTAATGAAATGAAGTATTATTTCCACTACATCTCTATGTTTATGGTTATCTCTGTAATTGGTTGTGTTCCTATTTAAATCCGGATCATTCGCAAACCTGAAACTTGTGTGCCACCTGATGTTGATCATGTCATTACTTGTACATGGCTTTAGACTTATCCAAGATGTCACGCACTTGTTGGTGGATGTGTTAAATAAACTGGTTTTCTTTATCAACCTCAGACTATACATATGTGGAATTCATTTGTGTAGTCATATGAGACATGGTAACATCAATCAGATGCAAGGGTTGAAAACCAAAACTAAATTTGAAGAGCACTATGACTGGTTGATCTATGGAAAGATCTATTATAGCTATGCTAAATAAAACAAAGGTTCTCAGCCTAGGTTCGTCGATGCTTAGAGTTGTACATGTGTAGGATATGCGCTACCATCATGTTGACAACTTTTCTCTAATCATCAGTCTAGGGATGGAATGTAATCAAATTTGTGAGATTAGTATCCAATAGTATCTATAGGCTTGACAAGAATGTGCCCAAGAACCTGATATCCTAATCTAATATAAATTTTTGTGGGATTCCAAATGTACCCATACTCGTTCAAAGAATATTTTGGCATCTTCCTTTGTTGTGATTCTCGTCTTGCAAACTGGTAGTATGGCCATCTTAGAAAATATTCCCACAACCACAAATACATAGTCATTACCATGCTTTGTAGAAGGGAGATCCAATAGATAGTCCATGGATATAGATTCCCAGGGTTGGCTAGGAATAGGAAGAGGAGTGTACAAGCCTTGATTTTTGATGGTTGGTTTAGCGATCACATAAGTAGTGTAGAATTTGATATATTTTCCAATGCCTTGTTAGTGTTTTGGGAAATAAAATTACTTTTGTAGTAAGGCCATAGTTTTCTCCATGCTGAAGTTCCCTGCCACTCGACTGTAGTGTGCCTCCAAAATCAATTTGGTACACTTTCTTGAAGGAACACAAAGGTGGCCTAGGTAGTGTTGTATCTCCTAGAGACGACCACCAAGTTGAGGAGAGGTTAGCTCCTAGGAAATCTTAATCTCTCTTGAATATAATTCATTGTTTCTCAACATATAAATGTAAAATGATTTTAAATCTGGTTCAATTACCTTTCACAAAGGTATATCCAAGATGCACATAAAAAATGTATCATTCCCAAGTCAGGTCTCGTGGCCAACACACAAAGAATGAATCTTAAAATTGTTGTTGCAATATATGGAAAATAGAAATGTAAGGAAGGAACCTAGTGTAAAGGGATGGATAACCATAGGATCCTATGCAACAAATCCCAGTAAAATCATGAAAAGATAAAAGGAATGAAGTCCAAAAATTATGGAGCGCATTTTAAGGCTTTCAACTCAATATCTCATAGGTATTGTCTTATACTTCATAAAATATGTAAATATATGATTTCATAGCGACCACATGTTCTTAAATAACACATATAAATGTAGAATCTCATAGGTAACTTCTGTTATCACAAAACATTAGTAAATATTTGACTTCAGAGTGAATCCAACAGCTACAATTACATAATTTTGGAAGAAGAAAATACACATATGAAATGACATATCGAGGAAGAACACATATTACATATCCCAATTCTTGGTATCACCAACAACTTATTCATTAATATTCGATAATGAAATGCATATCACAGGCCCAAACTGGAAAAAATATGAAAAACAATTACAACCATAGCAAAACAAAATTAGAACCAAACTTGAAACCTCCTGTGACAATAGAGTTCGGAACCCTTGAACATAAAATATAGAACCCATGAAATAAGAATTTGGGAACATTTAGTACTGAGTTTCTCTTCCCATTTATAGAGAGAGAGAGAGAGAGAGAGATCAAACAATAGTTACAAGATATCTTCAAAGTGCTACAATTGTTTGAACTACTACTTGTATGAGCATGTAGATTCTCTAGTTATCCTATTGATTACATAACATATATGATTATTTTATTGAAAATGAAAAGATTAACAAAATAAAAAAACATGAGAAACAAGAGTGGTCATGATTGACACATCAAAATATCTCCATGTTGATTCCTCTTATCTCGCTAGGTGTACTCAGAATCCAGTGTCTAGATTAGTGGTGGGTTGATGATATGGCCATGCTTTTGTTATGATATTCCTCCATGATTACTCACCAATTAGCTTATCTCTTTCTTTCTCTAAATTTCTAATTTTCCCTTGGGAACTAGCCATGATTGGGTGTGATGGCACTGAAGATGCCCTGCAACATAGTTGTCGATGCATCCACCCCTTTTTTACCTTTGTGTTATACTATCAAGGCCCAATATATCATGTAACTTTATCACAATGCCACCTCGGAGTCATAACTCATCATAACTTTATTTAAAATGACATTACAAAAAAAAACAATTTGATGTATTTAGCCCTTCTCTACTTAGCTCCTTATTACTTATACACCATAGAATCACTACGTGTGACCACCGATATAATGCTTAGGGGCTGCAGTATCAAAGCCTTCATCTATCGTAACATTACCTAAAATAAACGTGATGAAATCGTAACATTTTGATGCTCTTAGACCCTCTTCTCTTAGCCCTCTGATCATAATTTCACCACAGAATTAGGTGTCGTGACCAATGACTTGGTGCTTGGGTGCTAATTCTTTCGGGGTCTTGTCGAGGGCCTATTTCTCTTTGTAATTGGGTTCTACCCTTTGTGCCTTTGTGTCTTCATGACCAAATTCCATTAAACATCGAAGCCCCTTTCATCAGAACCTTTTCAAAAATAAATTTCACATGAGTTCCAATATTCACATCCCTGATATGGTTCATAGCACTTGGTGCTCAGCCCATCTCTACACCCTTGGTTCTTAGGGTCTTCATGAAAAAGTGTCGCTTGACATTGAAAACCCCTTTCATCGGAACCTTTTTTAATTTCAATTAGGACTTGATTTTGATATTCATGCCCCTGACATGATCCATAGCACTTAGGTGCTAAATATTCATTCTTCTCTAGGTTCTTTGGATCCTTGTGACCAAATTCCATTCGATATTGAAGCTCGTTTCATCAAATCAAAACTTTTTATAGCTTTTTTACAAGAGTTCTGAAAACTCCAACCTCCAAGAATCTAACCCTTGAAATAACGTCACATCGACATCGTCATATCCATGTGGCACCTCTCTAGTGGTGACACAGGTCACCCATATTTTCCCCATTATGACCTTAAAAATAAAAAAATTAAATACCAGTGTCCACTGTACGACCATGTCATACTGATGTTATCAACGATGTCTGCTTCTGACAGCCAATCACCTATGACCATGTATCTTTCCTTGAGGAGAGAGAAAGGATCTCTCTAGTCCTACATTTTGCGATCATTTCCTTTCTATTTCCCCTTCTCAACAACCTTAACAATTTTCAAATAATTTCAATTGTTAAGGAGTTACAAAAATATGAGCTTCTGATATCACTCTACTCTAAGGTCGAGCCTTTTGATATCGGGTTTTGATATTCCTATTAGTCTTTGAAATCCATTGCTCCAATTGCCTGCTCTAATATTCTATTTCAAGTATACTTCTAAATATACAGTTGAGGTCTCTTATTTTCTGACCTCCGAAATCCCAAAGTATCGATATGACTTTATATCAGTCCTTCTAGTATCAACCTCTACTATTCTGAGCCTATCTATGATATCCATCATTTTGAAAATAGGCTCCCGATAATTTGGTTCTTGAATTTTGGTTCTCCCTTCCATTTCAGCCTCTGATTTTTGGTTTTTCCCTTTTTGGCTCACTTCTAAATTTCAGTTCCACAAATTTCATTTCTCCCTTTGACTTTGCCCTCTGATGCTTGGCTTTCCCTTGTGGGAAATCAAGATTACACATATCCTTCTCTATACCAAGGATTAAAGATAAGACTATTTGACCCAAATGCAAGATGGTATTGAAGATAACAACATGTATCATAATAATGCATCATGGAGGATAAAATATAGAACTTTCCTACCATCCACTATCATCTGGTAAGTGGTGTTGAACATTGGATCATTCTTGTACAATTGCGACCATCTAGAAGTCTCATGGCCATAAGAGTTGAGAACAATAGTTAGTGGGGCTGATTGAGGTAATCTACAATGTGATTGGTGTTTCCCTTCTCGTACTTAATGTTTACGTGGAATTCTTGTAGATATGTATACCACTTCTAATGGTGATCATCCTACAACTTCCATTGTATCTGTATGAACAGAAGGGGTCGGCGATTTATGTGAATGACTGTTTCCTTCCCCAAAATTTGAAGTTTCCATTCCTGACAAGCCTGAATATAGGAATACATTTATTTATCATAGGTGGGTTACTTTTGAATTGTATCAAAAACTTCTCGCCATTATAAGCCACTAGATGCCCTTCCTGGGTTAGAACTACATCGATAACATAGTCGAATAGCAACCCAAACCCTCTTTTCACACACATAAATTGTTCCCTGTATGAATACCACGACGCATGACACTCCATGCTAATTTCATTATACAATAGTGAGTGCGAAATTTTTGGCATATATGAAGCAAATCCTACATGTTTTTTCTAGAATACAAGTCATTCTTGCCGTTTCCCACTAGGAATTCCTTGTAATATAGATTTCTAATTTCTTAGAAATAAAAATTAACCCCTCTTAAGATTGTTTGTGCAATGTCTCTAGCAAAAACGTAGCACTCATCAATATTATTACATATATATATTAACAAGGTGATTTAAGAGGTTTTGATTAACTAAACTCCATCAAAATCAATAAAGTTTAGTTCTTAACATAAATAAATATTACCTCTCAGATGATTTCAATTATATCTTGCACATAAGAAGTTTATGATCGTAAACTACCATCACGATAGTCTTTATCACTACATTTCTATTTGATAATAGTTAAATTGTAGCGTCAGTGTTTTGTTTTGTATAATTTAAATTACATTTCAAATTACATGTATAAATCTAGATCAATTGCGAGGATTACATGTACTTTAAATAAATTATTCCTACAGAATTGGTCTCATCACACAACTTCACCAAAAATGGTTTTTAAATAGATAAATGGTAGGCTTCGATCCATTAACTTTTCTCGTGGATAATTTAAAAAAATCAACGATCAAGGAAATTATTATTTTAAGGAAATTCGTGAAAGAGACTATCATAGAATCGATCTTCAAAGATATTCATATTGGTGGCCCATTTTATTATATATATATATATATACCCTAGTATCTTATAGAGGGAAGAAAATAGCACATATAAATATCCAACCACTCAACCAGGCTAGCATCTATAGTATTTGCTTCAGAATTCATGAATTAAATTTCAATTCGAATTTCATTTGACATTTGGGGACTAGATTTTTAATCCCATCCTACGCTAGCCTACACTTTCAACTCTCATGTTGTGCAAAAGAGAATATTGTGAGTTTCCAAAATATTCATAACCTAAATAAATACAAGAAATGTATGGAGTATAAAGCTGACCAAACTCTAATTTCCTGGCATAGATATATTTGTTATGTATCTTCACATGACATAAGGTCACTCCCAATTTATCAAGGCTATAAGGATTATCGCATAAGCTCCATATATTTTTAAACTTGAGGTAAAAATATCCATCTAGTTCCATTATGACACCTTCAAATATAATTCGGAAATTGGGAAAATATTCATACAAGGTTGCGTGTAGTATTGTGTGTTGGGAAAATTGACTGGGTGCCCTAGCGTCTCCAACGTTCAAATAGACTTATTCCATATATAATTATGCACATAAGCTCACTAATCATAGCTGATGGTTATAGCGACCACTCACATAAATATACATTTTCAAGTGCCATGGTAGCCACTCGACAATGAAATACTTCTAATAACATCATAGACGTCATTTTTGTCACAACGAATGTCACCATATCACAAAAACTATCACAAAATTGGTGGTGTGATATAAAATAAAACTCTTTAACCATTTCTAGCCACCGTAGGACTCTCAAAAGAAAGTCCCAAGACTACCGCAAGAACCAAATGCGTATATTATGGTGGCTATGTATCTCTACTGTACTAGCTAACATAACTTAAAAGGAAACACTCAGGATGATGTTTATTCTAAGGAGGGGAAGATGTGACACCTTTATCTTTTTATGTTTTTATTTTTAGGACATGGCTATTTTAATACTTTTGAATTATTGTTGGACTTAATGGCTATGGAAAGCATGATTGAAACTATTTGATGATGTAATTAAGTTTAATTATATTAAATTAATAATGAGTTGTTTGGAAATATTTGGTAAAGAGCACTTGAGCATTAGAGACTTCTTGCGAGTTCATAAAAAGTTTTTAGTGGTTAAGTTTGCATGGTGGGCCTTCCAAAAAGGTCTATTAAAAATTGCAAGGATAATTTTTTTAAATAAATTAGCATAATGGGAGAGAAATATTATGCTAAACACTTAGCTGAAGTGAAATCCAAAGATAGGGGCAAAGAGGAATAAATAAAAGATGGAAATAAATGCTTAAAAGAAAAAGAATTTTTTTTCTTGAACTATAACAAAAGCCTAGGTAATTAAGGGATGCAAACCCTTAAAGTGGGATGTTGCTAAGGAAAAATATACTTAGAAGAATCTATAAGAAAAATACACAGAAACAAAAGAAGGTTGTTGATTCCTGAAGGGAATGGTTGGAGATAGTTCATAGTTGGGTGGAATACACTCTATTCCTAATTAATTTCCAAGCAACTAATTATAATTAGACATATGACTATTTTTTATTTACATGTGATATTTTAATGTTATTATAGTGAAAATATTAAATTTAATGTTAGAATTAAAGTATCAGTGGTATATGATACATGAAACTAGTTGAAAATTTCTATAAATTAAAATATGGTTACTCTATATGTACTTTTACAATAGTAAGATTTGAGTAAAATATCCCTATATGTTAGCTCATTAAATAATGATACAAGTTAGAGATTATCCCATGTAGTGAGTTCATGAAAAACTATATACTTCTCATAAAGTGCATCAAAGGAACTAATTAAATTCAATCATTAAGCAATAGATTTTAGAGTTATGTACAAAAATGAATTGTAAAATTTATCCCTGCGGAAAGTTGTTCAGCTATATTCCTATGTATATCTATAAGTATTTATATATATTATCTATATCGTAATGAATGATTATAATAAAATTCCTCCTACCTAACCACTAAGTAACTTAAACTTATTTTTTGGGTAAGGAAATCTAGAATACTTAAAGTATTCTTCTAGATCAACTAAATTATTCTTTATGTTTGTGAGTCTAGTAGAGTTTGTTATAGGTTACGATGAACTCATACATATATATAATCGTCTCTGTATTTTTTCCAAATTTCTAATATTCTATATATACAATCGAGTTCCTCCTATGCTTCGATAATTCATGTACGAAGGGAGGTTTTGAAAAATAAAAAGTATAAATGAACAATGAAGTGATGATTAGCTTAATAATTAAGCGTTGATTCGATTATATCTTCACTAATATATCAAAGAATGTTTTAAACCAAGAATGATACGAACTAGTACAAAGGTAGAATTGAAACCCTAGAGTATAATGTATTTGTTAATATAAATACATATATTAATCATAAGAACATGATTGTAAAAATGATTCAAAATCATGAACATGAACTAATATAAGAGTGTTATAGGAATTATAAAAGAATTAAGAATTATCAATTTAATTGCAAGGATGTTAAAAATAAGACAAACAACTATTAAAATAAATAACATGGTATAAATAAGCAATTGAAATGATTTACATGTCAAGTTTCCCATTTTATTCGTACAAACAATTATAGAATAAGTGTAACATAGAATTGAACTCAAAATATAACATGTACTTCAACCAAAGGGAAGTGGGGAAGATTTTACTTCACTATAATTCTAAATACAATTTTTAGGTCTAGTTCATATATAAAAATCACAATGAGAAGTATAAAAGACAATTAAGTGAATAAACCAAACAATAAATTGCATATTGGTTAATAGCAAAAATAAATAATGTGAGTTTACAATTTGTTAAGGCCCAAGGTCATTATATACAAGTCATAACCTTGGAGATTTAGAAAATAGATAAAAAGAAAAAAGTTTACATGGGTTATGACTGACAAAGTGAATTCGTAATTGCACACCATGTTAATTTCAGGTAGATTTCAGTAGTTTGAAGGATGTCGACCTGTAGAATAGGAAGAAAAAGTCAACTCTAAAGCATCTACACTGCATTAGTGTAAATTGACCAAGGAAACCTTTTCTCTTAGTCTTGTACTAGTAGAAAATAATGTACAGATGAGGATTTAAAACTTTGGAATCTTATTATACAGTTTTAAAATTAAAGAAGTACTAAAAAAAAGTTAAAAAAGTGAATATATATCTAAGAATGAAATTGATAGTTCACCCTTCCCAGAGCTATGAGTGCCAAAATATATGCAGGTTAGTATTATATTGGACTAAAATATTAAAAAAGAAGAAGATAAAAGCCAATGCCAAAATCTGAGAAGAACTATTATAAACATGTTTTCAATGCCATAGTCATGTATAGTAATGATTGTAAACACTAACCGATAACCTTTAGGGTTATGTTGGCCAAATATTATGACTTTGAATGAAATTTGAGAACATCATTCCTCTGTCACTTATGTGTTAACATGATATGGTGACTAAGGAGAGAATATATGATGTACTTTGTCTCTATTCCATATTGAGGTAAAAACCTAACTCATAACACAATATAAAATTGAGATTTTAAGGATAGTATTTTTCCATAATAAAAGGGGGCGAAAAAGAAGGTTACTCATAAAATTTCTCGAGTAAAAGCGCAAGAAATGAATGAAACCTAGTTTAAGTCCCTCCTTTGAAATCAAAGTGAGGGTTACGAGGAGAGGAGATAAAAAAGGTAAAAATAATTTGTGCCCGTAAAAATTCCTAGTGAAATTAATAAATTAGCTCATTATTGTAGCCTTAGAATAAAAACCCACAATCCAAATAAGACAGAGCTCATGATAACTTAGATAGGGAAGCCATATTGGATACCTGCGGAGAAAACAAAACAATGACCAAAGAGTAATTAATAAATGAAAAAGGATGAATGTAAAGAAAATTAAAAACACTATTACTGTAGCTTTACTAAATAATTGAGAGTAAACAACTCTCTTGAAAGAGTGATAGATGAAATTCTTACTTGAAGACATGTTCATAATTAGAGCCTCTAAGTATAACCAGAACCATTTGGTTAAGAAAACCAAGACACCATACATAATTAGCAAAGAGGTACCCATTATAAGAACCAAATTGAAAGTGAAAAAATGAGTTTGCAGAGTGGGTTTATCCATTTTGAATAACCCTAATGATTCCTCACCATCAGATCCAGAGTCTACATCAAAACTATTGAAAGTGTGAATTTCAGTAAGCCATGTGGGGTTGCATGAGTGGGATTTCATGGCATATGACGATAACGCTGATAAGAAATAGAGTTTATTAGCTAAATGGCTCTCCAGGTGAGATAATTGGAGAGTGCCCAGACATTTCACACATACACACAGGGTATCAGGAGAACAACCTAGTATATATAGGCTTTCTCACAATCAAGGTGGTTTGAACCACTCCTTGGATATTAAGATCTAAGAACTAAAATTAGAGTCTCAATCTTATCATCACTATAACAATAATCTAAGTTTATCTTTCTCCATTATCTCCAACACTCCCCATTAATGGAGAAAGGGTACTGGACAATAACATACGCCTGCTGATCTAGTCTCAGCTAGGCTTACAATTAAAACATGAAACAACTTGATAACAGAGGCTTTCATTTTTGTTTTCTTGTAGCTAAGCCTATACTTGTTCATATTGAGTCGAGGCTACATCTTAACTTTCCTCGCCATGAGGTAGTGATGTATCTTCACCTCGTGTCTTCCCCAGTGATGGAAAGTTTTAATTTTTATTCTCGCCCTTCTCAAGATTATGATAGGTTGGACACGAGAATTTTCCCTCTCACTATTTTTGGTTTCAACCATCTGAAAGTCAGCTATGATGTTTTCATCATTCATTGATGTAATGATTGCACACACAAAAATATTATGACATCATCACAATTTAAATTTAAGTTTTCTCCAGCTTTGTCTTCTTCTGCCACATCTTTGCAATTAGCTTCATGTGGCTTATCCAATTGATCTTCAACACTTATTCCTCTTCACATTCTTCTTGAAGATTAGTTTGTGAATCTTGCACAACAGACTGTGCCTATCGATTCTCGTGGTCATGAACAGAATGACATTTTTCTGAAATTTCTTCTAACTTGAACATACTACCTATGATAGTTCCAAATGCCAACACGAGAAAATCATCATCATCAAAATCAAAAATATCTAAGAGTATAGACATGTTTATAACTAGTGTTGTCAAACGCCAATAATGGCACAAAAACTCAGACTGTTCCTCTGCACCACAATCAAATTTCCCACCAGCAACACCCTTCAACCTATCTTGATCTCGCTTATTTCTTAACGGTTAAAGATGAATCTAAAAGGAAATCAGACCACCTCGATCCACACCACAACTACAGGATGTTTTCAGTGGCATTGCGAACTTGGAAGAGAAGCCTATTCATCCGATATCAAATTCATTCGCGCAACATGCATCAGCATTCCAGTGAGGGCAAACATCTATCTATGCACTGACTCGATCATTGATTATGAACTTTTTGATGTAATCTTCAACAAATGATATTTAGGAGTGTAATGGAGGGCGCCACTGCAAGGGAATATCGATGCAAGAACGCTACTACAAGAAGATAGAAGGTCTTACGTAAGCTCCTTCTTACATGAATTAAAAGTGAACAGGTTGACAGATGATGACCATGAGGGAGGAGACACAATAAAGCAGAACCATGCCGGCCTTATGCAAAAGTCTTGATTTAGAGGATACCTAATAACAGGAAGGTGTGGGCTTTACAATCTTCTACTCAATTTAAAATTATTGTTCCATAAAGCACATAAGATTATTTACTTGTGCAAACCCATTCGATGTCTTCAGCACCAGAACAAATTCAAATTTCCTGGGCTCTCCTGAAAGGAGTAAACCCAGAGCTACTAGCTCTATCCCAACAGCCACACAACTTCTGCAGATCTCAATGGCCACAGTGAGCAGGCACCCTCGCTCCAGAAGAAAAAAACCTCAAATGACCACGCTGTTAGAGAAAAAACGGTTGTGTGCGACCATGCTGAGTAGCAATATTCACCATAGTTCAATTATGCTGAGTGTATGATACCATTGTTTATTTGAAATCCATATGATTCGATGCAAGGCTTTGCTCTCCAAACCACATCAACAAATTTGCAGTCATCCAAATTTTTGAATTTAACAAATGTAGTTACAGGGTAAACACTTTTTTTTCTTATTCTTTTATGGTGTAATAAGCATAGCCATACCTCCTATCACACACTGCCCATCTCTTGCTAAACCAAGCCCACACTTCAACCAAGCGCAGGCCACAACCCTTAACCTTCCAAAAAATTTCTGGTCTCAGTCACGCTAGAGTGGGGTTTGATCCCTCAGGCACTTATGCGAAACCACAAATTGCAATCACGGTTTGACTCCTCAGGCACTAATCCTAGAGATCATTGACAGAGCAACACGCATGCATCCTAGGCACAAGTTCCATGATCCACGCTGAGATTTGCGAGTGTTAATCCACTACTGAAATGATCCACAACGAATTTTGCTACACCACAGGCAATCTCACTGTGATCCCTCTGTGAACTGTCCTCCTAGTGATCTTGGCCTCCTTCACCGTTAGGTTGAAGGTAACTCCACACCACTAATGGAGAAGATGCCAAATAGATTATTTAGATCTGCCATGCTGAAACAGTCTTGACTGTCAACTTCTAGTGTGCCGAGGTCTCACTTCAGAAGAGGTCTCAAAAGAAAACGCCGATCTACAAAAGAACTGCTTCCAATCTCCTTGAAGGGTTGTTATGATCTCTTCACAGCAGAGGCAACCACACAACACGCAGGACTCTGACCTATAGCTCCGATACCATGATAAAAACAGAGTTTATTAGCTAAATAACTCTTTAGGTGAGATACATAGAGAGTGCCCAAGCACTTCACACATACACATAGTGTACAATCAGGAGAACAACCCAATATATATAGGCTTTCTCACAATCAATGTGGTTTAGACTACTCCCTAGATATTAGGATCTGAGATCTAAAATTAGAGTCTCAATCTTATCATCACTATAATAGTAATTTAAGTTTATCTTTCTCCATTATCTCCAACAATCACTAGGTGTATCAAGTCGTCCCAGCCGTAAATAGATTTTATATCCCATTTGTTTGAGTGAATGACACATAATATAGGTTTAAAATAGAAGGGAGACATAACTTTGCAACATAGGGAATTCACATACTAATGTAAGTGTGAGGCATGAAATATAACTCTAATGACTATGTTAATGGTTGACTTTGCTTAGGTATAAGAGATCGTATGAGGGATATTAATGTATATGTATATCGATTACATTACCAAGACTAAATTAATCATTTAAGTTGAATATTAATATAACTTACCTTGAGTTATGAAATCCTTGTCATATGTGGCAAAAAAATAATGTAATATGACAAGAAATTTATTCCATAAAGAGTATAATAGGAATTTTCAAATGGAAAAGGAAAAATAAAAATATGAAATAGGAATTATCATGCGGGGAATTCATAATGGCTTCAACCATACCCATAACCATACCCATAATAAATTGAATGGGGCTTAGAGCCTATATTTTAAAGAAATATAATGGATAGTGATATGGTTGTACCTAAAATATCCATATATATATATTTATATATATATATATAATATATATATATATATATATATATATATATATATTTATATATTATATATATATATATATATATATATTATATATATATATATATATATATTAGAACTTGAATAAATCAATGATAAAACTAAGTATGGGTATTCATACCATAAAATATATCAAATCTTAAGAATACCAAATATATTCTGTGCAATGAAGTGAAAAAAATAAGCAAAACTAGATGTCGAGTATATTAAGATTACACGAAAAACAAGAAAGGAAACACTCCAAAGGTATGCCAAAATTTAGTAATTTTAGAGTCAAATGTTTTTTTTGATATGAAATTGTGGCATGTTATATTGACATAATATTTACTTGTACAACTTGAATTTTTGTCACATGTCCAATATAAAAGTCATAAAGATAGATTTAACAGGGGCATCACATCTGCACTCCTCTTAAGAAGTAACATTGTCATCGATGTTTTCATACTTCCACTTTCCTTGAAAAAATATGGGAAAAGATTCTCTCATTTCATATTCCACCTCCCAAGTGGTCTCCTCAGACCCTAAGTAATTCCATTTCACCTTAACATGGGCGATAGATTGATTTGAAATGTAGTTTCCCTTTGGTCCAAAATTTGAAGAGAATCAACCTAAAAATTTCCATTTAGTTTGACCTACAAAACATTCTAATCAATAATATGGGTAGGATCATCAATATATTTTTTCAAAATGGATGCATGAACTCTAATGTCGGTTGGTAGTTCTAGCTAGTATAACACTTAACCCACCCTATCTAGTATCTCAAACAACTCGCAAAGCTGAGGAGCTAGTTTAGTATGGGTCCCCACTTTTGAGGAACTATTTTTTGAACATGATTTAATATATGCATGTTCTCCCACTTGAAATTATATATATGTATTTTCCAGTATACATAACTTTTCTTCCTAAATTACACCACCTCTAGATTCTTCTTGATCATTTTCACCGTCTGCTCCATTTCCTAGAGAAGATCTAGCCCTAAAATAAGCCTTTATTTAGGCCAACTCTAGATTAAGGTAATATGGAACTTCCTTCCACACATAACCTTAAAAGGACTCATGTTGAGTGATGCTTGATAATTATTGTTATATGCAAGATCAAATAAATGCATATATTCCTACCATTTCGTGGGTTGCATCAATACATATGTGCATAGAATGTCCTCAGGGACCCGATTCACCTTTTTTGTTCTCCCATTCATCTCTGATGGTATGAAGTGCTAAATTTTAGTTGTGTACCCATTCTTGTAAATAATACCTTCCAAAAGTTGGAAGTGAAATTTGCATCCTTATCTAATATGGTAGTCTTTGATATTCCTTGAAGTCTAAAAATTTCTTTGATGAAGACTTCTATCACCTATGTTTCTCTATAAGTAGACTAAATAGGTATAAAATGAGAAACCTTAGACATCTTGTGTACCACAACCATAATATAATCATGGTATTTACATGTTTTGGGTTATCTAGTATAAAATCTAATGAAATCACCTCGCAATTCCATTTTGGTATAGGCAGGGGGTTCAATAGTCCTTGTTGATACTTCACTTTTACTTATCGACACTCTTGGAATATTACGAAGTACTCAAATACTTCCTTGTTCATACCATGATAGAAGAATTTTGTTTTAAGAGTCGTGATATATTTTTAATAACCCAAGTGGGCTAGAAAGGGTTTTTTTTTTCATCTAATATCAACTGTTTAATTCTATCCACATTACGATCATAAATTCTACTTTTAAATATCAAGAACCCTTTCTAATTAAGTGCATAATTTTGTTGTTTTCAATGGTCAACCTCAATTTTGAAATTTCCACAAATCAGATTATAATTTTTATCTTCTAATGTTGTTACCTTAATATCTTTTATGAGATTAGTTTCCCCAACACTTACTCTTACTTCAAAAATCTATTTCATACTTAATCTTAGTGCATTAGACATCTTGTTTATTTTATTTCATTTCCTTAATGTGGAAATCATATTCACTCAGTAAGGCCATCCATCTAGATTTCCTAAAAATCATGTTAGGTTGGCCGAAAAAATATTTTAGTCTTATATGATGAATAATTAAGGTAAAGTTATACCTAATTTAGTAGTGTCTCCACATTTTAAGAGCATGGACAACTGCAACTAGCTCAATATTGTAAACTGCATATTTTCTTTCATGATCCTTCATTTTGCGATTTTCATATACCACCACATGATCTTCCTGCATGAGCATACCCCCTAAACCTTCCAAAAAAGTTTTAATACACACTAGAATGTCATTATTAGGGTCTTTTATTTTCATCATAGGTGCAACAGTAAGTAAATATTTCAACTTCTCAAAGCTTTCTTGTCATTTTTTAGTCCATTCAAATTATACCCCTTTCTTTTGTAGAGAGGTTACAAGGTAAGCTAATTTAGAGAATCCCTCTATGAATCTATGGTAATATCCTATGCTACCCATGAAATATCTCACATCTATTGCAAAAATAGGATTTTTCTAGTTAAGAATGTCCTTTACCTTTTTAGGATCCACTCTTATCTTGTATTTAGATATCACTTGTCCTAGATATTGTATCTTAGCCTGATAAAATTCACATTTGCTAAGCTTAGTGTACATTTGATGTTCACATAAAGTCGACAACACTATTTATAGATGGTGTTTGTCTCCTATGGTATCTTTGAATAAATCAATATGTCATCTATAAGGGAAGGCACAATATTTTCCATAAATTTACTAAAGACAATAATCATCAAGCACATAAAGGTAGTAGGTCCATTTCTAAGTGAAAAAGGAATCATGGTAAACACATAGTGTCCATATGAAGTTCAAAAAATTATTTTTAGAATGTCCTCTTGTTTAGTCCTCATCTGGTGAGAACCAAATATGAGATTGGTGCCAATATTATATACATAACCTGAATGTTTTGTATTTCTTTTTGATAAATAATGCTTGCGTGTCTCATGGTGAATCACTCAGTCTTATGTACACTTAATTGAATAATTCATGTAGATGCTTTTTTAACTCTAACAATTCCAGTACAATGATTTCGTATAGTATCTTTGATACCAGGGCTATTGCTGGTATCTATTATATAGAAAAACATATCTCTTTCTTTGGGGCAAATGAGGAATCTCATATGGAAATACATCTTGATAGTCTCGAATAAATTGTAAATCATTTAAAGGTTTAGCTTATTTATCTTGGGAGTGGTATTATACTTGAATGAAAAACATATGAAATCCTTTCCTTGCAACCCTCTTTAACTATAAAATAAAAACATTTCCTTCAAAAATGGGCCTAGGTATTCCTTTTACAATCTACGTTTCTCCATTATCTGAGTGGCAGGAAATAGTTTTATCAAGGAAATTAACAATTTCCCTATACCTTTCAAACCATTCCATCCCTACAAAAATTACATATGAACCCATTGAGAGAATGTTAAAATTCATAGTGGGTTGGTTCCCATTTAAACTAACAAGGAATGTCTTCACTGAATTTGTAATTTTTCTTGTTGTGCCAGTAGCTATCTTGAACAACCATTATTTTTTGTATTTTTCAATCATTAACTTACATTTTTCTACAATATGGGGACTAATATAACACAAATGAGAACCGAGATCTATCAAAACATAAACAAATTGGTTTAAAATGATAACTTTTATGTCTACCATGGTGGATTGAAGCTTGTAGGATTTAACCCCATACAAAAACTACCTGCATACGAATTCTAGAACACACAAAATAAGCAATGCGAGAGAATAACACATAACACACATATACACAGAGATTTTCCCCTGAATCCCAAAACCGGGGCTACCAGCATGATTTTTCATTATGTTCCTTTCAATGTTACAATATATATTTATACATGTCGAAGCATCCAATACCATGGACCAAAAATCATCGCATCCAAAACCATTGACTAAAAACCATCGCATCCAAAACCATGTGCGAAAATCATGCAAAAAACCATAGGTCGGTCTGGCCAACCTAACATAGGGTCCAAAACAAAAATCTTACCTGTACCCCTCAAACCCCATGTGACTCCCCCTGCTATTCAATCAATGCAACAAAGGGGGGGCTCCGCCCCCATTCTAACCCCTCAATTAACAACGTGGGATAGCCGTGGAAATAATATAACACAACCCAACATTCTCCCACTTGTTGTTTTCTTTCCACAGGAGGTCACAAGAGAGCTTGGTCATTTATCTAGCCCTGTAATGCGCATTGTTTCTCTACGCCAAGAGAAATTCTCAGAGCTCACATATTTTGTCAATGCATCTGCAATATTCTTCAAAGTATCCAAATTTACCAGCAACACCTTTTTGTCTTCTATCATATCCCTCACAAAGTGATATTGAACATCAATGTGCTTTGTATTTGAATGATATGAAGGATTATTTTCTAAGAAAATTGCACTTTGGTTGTAGCAATCTATCCTTATAGCTCCCTATACTAGCCCCATATTTGAACACAATCTCTGCAACCAAACTACTTCCTTGCTTGCATAAGTGGTTGCCATGTATTCTGCCTCTGTAGTTGATAGTCTCACTACATAATATTTCTTACTCATCCAACCAACTGCACCTCCAAATAGGTTAAACACATAGCCACTTATAGATCTTCTCTGATCCAGATCTCAAGCCTAGTCTGCACCAACAAATCCATGAATATCTAACACTCTGTCTAATCCCGATCTTCCTTGGTAGCAAAAACCATAATCACTAGTGCCACACAAAGACCTTAAAACCCTCTTCACTATTGTCTAGTGCTCCTTCCCTGATTTTGACATAAACCTGCTCAATACTCCCACTGCATGTGGAATGTTTGGTCTAGTACAAAACATCGCATATATCAAGCTACTGACTGCACTTGCATATGGAACACAAGACATGTCCTCTTCCTCTTCTTGTGTCTTGGGACACTATTTAGTAGTTAACTTTACACCTACAGGAATAGGAAACTTCACCGACTTACTATCCTGTCTATTAAATCTCTACAATATTGTCTCGACATACTTCCTCCGGTTTAACCAGAGCTTCCTCTTTGCCCGATCTCTTTTAATATCCATGCCCAAAATATAGTTTTCATCACCAACATCTTTCATGTCAAATTTGGAGGACAAATGGGTCTTCAAATCTTGGATAATTTCTTTGTCATTTCCAACGAGCAACATATCATCCACTGATCTGAAAATGAGATCTAAGATAAATAATAAGGTATTACAAACTTATGTGCATGGATTAGTCTATTTCATTATATGCAATGGATCGATAAGGTTGTGAAATGCACAGATAATGAAGCAATAACAAAAAATAATAGATAACACATGACATAACAAATTTAATAAGGAGTTCACCCAATATTTCTGGGCTACAACTCTTGGTCTAGCCCTCAGTGGTGGCCTCTCTATTATGTCTTCAAGCAAAGTTTTGTTTAAAGCAGTGAGCTCAATTTGAGCTTCACACACAACAAAATATAAAAATAAGAGTTTACTTGAAACTCTCAAGTTCTCTATGAGTACACAATCTCCCTTAATTATATTGTGACTCCTTAGACTCCTATATATAGAAAGGAGGTTATGTCATTTGAATCATAAAAGAATTGTTCATTTATGTACTGTAAAGGAGGTTGCCCCCTCGAAGAGGCTGAATTCTAAGGCGTTGATCTATCTTTTCTATCTTTTTCTTGAGCTAGTTTCATAACATTTGGTATGAGAGCTTTTGATTGTAGGGTTTTGCTGCTCCAAATAGGTCATTTTGGAATTTTCACTATAAATGTGTTTCTGCGATGTTTCAGAAGCAAAAAAAAAAACCCATTTGAGAAGAAATTGTGCTGAACCTCTGTTCCAAATTTCAGAGCTTTTTGCACTATATTTATGGAGATATGAATTGAGGAAGTTGGTCTTTTTGTAGACTCCTCAATTACATTCCAAATAGGTGACCTGGGGAAAATTGTCATAACTTTCTCTCTGAGCATCAGATTGAAATTTCATAAGAATGTATAGAAAGAGGATGGACCGTAGTTTCCTGTATATATTTTTCAGAGCCAAAGGTTGAAAACGTGACTTATGGCACGTCATACAAGTCCGCGCTACTGAACTAGTCTATAATCCGGTCACTGTGGGAGATTTCGCATAACTCTTCCCTGGAGAATCCAATTTGGATCAGACTAGTGGCATTGAAAAGAGGACACAAAGGGCTATCTCAGGTTGCAATTTTAGAACTAGATCATCCGAAAGTATAGAGATACGTCAGAGGAAATATCGAGCTCCTACAAAGTGAAAAAAGGTGTGTAGACTTTTAAAAAAAGATTCTTCAGCTTGGTTTGAAAATTTATTTTGAAGGAATTCAAAGGGAATAATATAGCATTATTATTGGTAATTGATGCCCCGAGGAAAGAAAATGCAAACACCTAGTAAGCAACCTAAAATCTCTAGCATAACTCATGAAGAAGAGGAAGAAATGCTACATGATATATCAAAATTACAAGACCAAATGCAACAAGTTTCACTTGCACAAAAGCTAACAGAAGCTAAGATAAATGGTGTGGAATCTAGGATAAATGGCATGGAAGCTAATATGGATGACTTGAAGATAGATTTGAAGACAAATTTGAAGAGAGACATGGGAGATTAGAAGACAGATTTGAAGACAGACACGGCAGATTTGAAGACAAATTTGACAAATTTTCTATAAGAAATACTTACTAATGGTGAAAAGGTAGTAAAGGAAACTCATGATGCGAACAAAAGAAATGTTAATCATGATTTCATAGAATCCAATGTGGGATCGAAGACCCACCATATTCTAAAAATCGATATGAGGAAGTTTGATGGCAAGGATCCTGCAACATGGATATTACAGATGGAGCAATTTTTTGATCTCAATATTGTGCAAAACACACAAAATGTACATATTGCAACTTTACATTTGGAACTAAATCAATTTGTATGGTATCAATGGCTTTACTCTTATAAAAAAATTATCACTTGGGCAATTTTTATCGAAGAATTGACAGCACATTATGAGGATACAAAAAGCAACACTCTTTTTAGCCAATTGATAAGTCTCAAACAAAAGGGCTCAATAATGGAGCACATTGAGGAGTTCAAAAAATTGAACATAAGGGTAAAAAATATTCCAGAGGGGCATAGGATTGATGTGTTCATAGGGACTTTAAAGGATAATATCCAACATGATGTTCGCCTTTGGGAACCTGATTCATTAGAGAAGGCATTTCAGGTTAGCAAGAAAAATGGAAAGCAAAATTATGGCAACCAGGAAGCATACCACTCACAACTATAAAGATGGAAGTGTTGTTTCCCCTAGTCTTCCACAACCTATAAGGTTGACACCACAATAATTGGAAGAAAAAAGAGAAAAATGGCTTTATTACAGTTGTGATAACAAATACAATAAAGGTCATAAGTGTGCTGAGAAGAAATTATTCTACATAGATTGTGAAGAGGAAGAAGAAAAGGAGCAAGAAAGGTCAAAAGAAGAGGATATACTCTAGGAAAAATTCCTAGATAAAGAAGAAATGAATCCAACCATATCTTGTAATGCATTTGCAGGAATTACCACTCCTCAAACAATTAAGATAGAAGGACAAATCAAGAAAAAAAAGGTAATAGTGTTGATTGATTCATGAAGTACCCACAACTTTATTCATTGTAAGGTAGCAAAAGAATTGAATTACTTCTTATATCCAGCACCAGAGTGTCAAGTGATGGTTGCAAATGGAGGAACAATAATTGCTCTCGAAAGTGCTATAATATTAAGATATCCATGGGAGAATATGTATTGACTAGCCCAATGCTTTCCATTCCAATGGGAGATGATGATGTTGTACTAGGAGTCCAATGGCTACAATCCTTGGGTACAATAGCTTTTAATTTTCAAGAACTTTTCATGCAATTTTTTGTGGAAGGAAAGGAAGTTGAATTAAGGGGTATTGCAGGGAAACCAAGAAAGATAATCAGCTCTAACGGTATGACAAAGCTTCTAAAAAAGGAACAAAGAGGTGTAATTACATAATTATGTTCGCTAGAAGTTTCCACATTGGAATCGTCTATTTCTCCGGATCTCCAAAAAGTCTTGGACAATCGTTCCAAGGTATTTCAGACTCCCAAAGGTCTCCCACATATTCATGTTCATGATCATTCTATTCATCTGATTCTAGGAAGTGTTCCTCCAAACATCAGGCTGAACAGATATCCCTATGCCCAAAAGAGTGAAATTGAACATATGGTTGCAGAAATGCTATAGGCTGGTATAATCCAACCAAGTCAAAGTTCTTTCTCTGCTCTAGTAGTATTGGTGCACAAGAAGGATGGATCATGGTGCATGTGTCTGGATTATAGGGAGCTCAACAAGCTCACTATTAAAGATAAGTTTCTCATTCCTGTCATTGATGAATTAC
>APFE031545073.1:0-34393 GCA_000404065.3 Pinus taeda | reverse complement strand
AAAAAAAAAAAAAATCTCTCTCATCTTCATTCCATTCCACATCATCCTCATTCCACTCCATCTCATTTCCATTCCAAATCACCCTCATTCCTCTCCATCTCATTTCCATTCCACATCACTTCATTTCAACTCCATTTCATTCCATTAATAAATAAATAAATAAAATTATGACCATTTTCCATCCAGTCAGTCATCATATATACATCTCATTCAGTTATAAGATTGTTCGGTCAGTTTCCGCAACTAAGGCCAGTTTCCGCAGCTGCTCACTGATTCTGCAACCAGTTGGGTTTCTGCAGCTACTACTCTGTTTTTCAAAAAAAAAAACAAATTTTTACAGTCAAATGTTGGTTCAGCAATCATGAAATCAAATACAGGTATGAGGATATATTATGAAGAAATAAGGCATTCAAAAGCACCAACGAGGAGCACCTGATTGAAGACTAAGGAAAAATGACAAGAATTTCAAAGGTACGAACAAAACGTTATTTCAAATGGCATTCTAACACTTTTTTGCATAGTTATTAAATCACAAGCTCAACTATATGCAATGGTTAAACGAAATCGCCTCTATAACCATTTCATTCCATGCCATTCCTCCATAAGCCATGCATTCATTTTCCAACGGTCCTATGATTAAATTCCCAGATTTAACTCAAGTTTGGAAATATTCTCACACTTCATTTGTCATTATGAATCGTGGTTGATTTGACTACAGCTTCTTTCAACCACACAAAATCCGCAGCCGTTTTATAAAAGTGCTTGCGTCCATTCTACAGTCACCCAATTTTAAAAACTACCAGATGCACTTGCTCCCCCTACTATTCTATTGACCTCACAACTTCATTTCCACCATGCTCACATAAGCCTTCACCCCATTTTGTTCTCTGTTCCGCTTCATTCCGTGTACCTATTCTCTTATATCCGCTTACAGTTGTTGGTCTCCTTCATAAACCATGACCATCTCTGCTAATTCAGATGAGTTTTAAAGAACAGAAGGAAGGATGGGATGGTTGTTGAGGACAGAACCAGAGGGACCTAAGTTTATTGAAGGATATCCGCAAGTGAAAGATATATTGAAGAAGGACAGGTGGTTACGTTTTATCCAGAAATTTAAAGGCTACATAGGGAGGTTAAAAAGGCCTTTGCAAGGTCTTCTAATTGACTAGAGGTGGAAATTGGAGACCTAAAATTCACAGTAACTGAAGCGTCAATAGCAGCTGCCACAGAGCTTCCTCAGGGAGGTGAATGCTGGTTTAAGAACCAGGGCATTGGTGATGAATCTTAGAGAGTGATCTTACAGGAACCAGGTATGGACGTCACCGTTTTAAAAAAGGGAATTCTTGTTCATGTTTTAAAAGAAGAATGGGCTAGCTTATTGTTAGTTATTCAAAAATTTATCACTTGTGAGGGACGTTTTGGAGCAACGTACATGTATCATGCACATCTGTTGATGAATTTCCTAAACAACCAGATCCTTAATTTGCCATATTTCTTACTAAACAGTTTGAAAAAGATGTTTGTAACTGTTCAAAAGCATCTAGGGGACGTAGAACCACATTTGTATCACCATGGTCTCATAAAAATCCTGATAGAAAAACAATTAAAGGAGAAAAAGGATACATGGGAGCAATTTTTAATTAGAAATTTCTTTGAAGAACCCCAAGAAACCCCTGAAGGCAATACATCAAAAAGAAGTAGAAGAAAGGGAACATATGATAAAACTCAAAGCCCTCCTACTAACACAGTTGAGAGAAAAGAAAGATTGTCTAACAAGGGAAAGGAAAAGACTCCTACTAACACAATTGAGAAAACTAGTAGGGAAGAAAGACTGTCTAAAAGGGGGAAGGAAAAGACTCCTACTAAAACAGTTGAGAAAACTAGTAGGAAGAAAGACTGTCTAAAAGGGGGAAGGAAAAGACTCCTACTAAAACAGTTGAGAAAACTAGTAGGAAGAAAGACTGTCTAAAAGGAGGAAGGAAGAGACTGAGGGTAAAAAGCCAACAAAATCAAAAGAGAAAAGAAGCATTGAGGTTGTGCATCAAACCCCTTCCTCAGAAGAAGACCATCAAGTATTGTATGAGAGATTGGTTCACCTTTAGAAACAATCAGTTATGGCCAAAAAGAAAGGGAAAGGAAAACAGAAGGAAAAAGACAGTAGTCCGCAATGTGTAAGAAGAAGCAGCAGGCTTAAAGGAAAATGGAGAAAAACACAAAAAAAGGACCCCATTTTGTTGATTTGGGAGAAGGAACACCTGAACAAACCCCAGCTGGCAGTAGCCCACCTCATTCTTAGCCAAGTGTTGAAACTAGTCCTCAAGGTGAGGACATGAGTCCTTTTCGGCCAGAATTTGAAGTCAATTCTCTTGCACATCATTTTGGGGACAACCCCAGGAAAACAACACCCGAAATAGATCCAAAGCAGCAATAGGTGTATGATTACATAGAATCCTTGGAAAGAACAGCCACGGGTCCCAGCACTTCATCCACTCAACCTCACATAACACAAGAAGCCCTAGTCCAATCATTGAAACAAGAAATCTTTGAGTTGGAGGTTTTAAATCGACATATTAAAAATGAAAATGAAGCACTCAAAGAACTAGCAGACTAGACAAGATCATCCATGACAACACTATGCTACACCTGGGACTATGGCACAAAAAGAACATAAAATTGAAGAAGAAATGCAAAAAAATAAGTAGAGCACTAGTTAATCTTAAATTCAGATGCTTGATGAAGAAGCTTAGGATGTCAGCAGCACTAAGAAAGAGAGGAAGAGGGTTGGATGTACTGGCAGAAGCTTCAGAACATATGGTTTGAAGGGGAGGTAGTCCAAATTTTGGTTGCATGAGGACATGCAACACCTTCACAGTGGGGGTATGTTGAGTCCCAAAACTGTATCTTTCCTACACCTTTTTCTAGCTTCTTTCCATTCATCTGAACCTCCTAAATCATCAGTATCATTGCATAATAGTTTTAAAAATGGCATTTAAAGTGGTTTCTTGACTATGTATTTGTGTTGTTATTTGAACTAGATTTTTGTTTATAAGCTGCGGAATCTTGTCACTTTCCGCAACCAGCCCAAGTTTCCACAGCTGTTTTGTCAAAGTCTATATTGCAGGTGTCTTCAAGTGAATCGAGCCACATGGGCAAGTTGCAACCGACATGGACATGGACCGAGTCCTATTGGCCCAATCAAATTCACCAGAAAAGGCCATAGTCAACGGTGGGCAAAATGGTGGTCAACTCAAGAGTCCTACGGTGATAAAACTCTATTTTTCACCACGTGAAGCTTTGCGTGGTTGTTCCTATATCTCGAGGGACAATTTAACACCTATGGATTGCTCCATGAATCGGATCCAACAGCCACCTTCCAAAGATTGAATCCTCACGGTAGCCATAGTGCTAAATCTCGGGACGTGGTTGTTTACGTGTCTTGTATCAGCATCGAATGTAGGAAAACAGCTATATTATCCTCTGTTATAAATAATGCATTCTCATATGCATATTAGTTAGATTTTTGATAATGTATTGATTGTAAAGGAACCCACAGTGCCGTAACTTTATCACTGTGTTGTGACTGCATTTTAATACATAAGAAGTCTCTGTTTTTTATCTCAATTGGTCGTTGATCGTTGACTGTCTAAGGATTGTGCAGAGGGCCCCTGCACAGGCCGAGGTCTTGTTTATTACTGTAGAGTTTCATGTTTCATTTCTTTATGTTCTTATGCCATAATCATTCACTTGTATATATATCACAGTTCTTATGGTGTTAACGCTTGATAGTTGTCCATAGTTTTTCACATTTTCTATATTGTTAACTGATCAGTGCTTTTGTTTCAGATCACAATAGGCAGCACAAAGTTTTCTAATGACTAATGACATGGAATCATTCTTGTCCTTCTGTTGATTTTCATTTCCTTTAGTTTTTAGCTCCAATATTGTGTTATTTATTTCAATTTTGCTCATTTACTTTTCTGCAAGTTAGTTATTGAATTGCTCATGACATTCTCAGTTACCTCCTAAAGCCAGAGCGATTCAAATGGTGAGGGATTGAAGTATGAAGTGTGTAGTTTGATATTAGTTTTATTTTCTGCAAATTAGATATCAGATTGCTCAAGTTGTTTATGATTACCTCCTAAAGCCAGAGCGAGTCGAATGGTGAGGGGTCAGAATATGAGTTGATGTAATGTGATTTTAGTTTAATTTGCTTGCAATTCTTAGATTTCTTTGAGTTCAGTTTTTCTTATATTTTCATGGCAGCAAGGATAATGGGTTTCATGGTCACTAGCTCACCCTTGTTTAATTAGAATAGTGGCACATTTTCACTCTCTTTTCAAGAATTAGTTTCATCATCGCATGTTTTTAAAAAGTTTGAAGTTTTGAAAATAATTTTAAAAGACATCATTGCCTTGAACATTTATATCATACTTGTCTTTTATAATTTCCATCTCACATTAGGAAATTAACAAAAATAAACCCAAAACAAAACAAAAACTCAAAAACGACAAAAAAATAAGAAATAGGTTATCTTGCACATATAGTGTGCCGCACTTCAATAGTTTACGACTCCCGGATTGACAATTAATACAGCAATTTAGGACACTCTGAATTGACCAAAAAAAGAGTCGAACCGGTGTGTATACGCAACTTCACCAAAGCGAACCAGCGTATAGATCTGTAAATACTTACTTATAACTTCGTTGCACTGCCCGACTTCAGACATACCCAGATCATCACATATAAAGTATAAAACATGTCTTAGCAATCAGATCTAGCCCATCCATTATCATATCACATAATGATAAGTAATTATGATCCTAATCCATCATTAGATCTCATCCATCATCACTGAAGCAAATCATAATCAATCAATCTGAACATTCAGAACATTGTCTCTAGAATGTAGTTACCATAACATAAAGCATAACACAGAACTCTGCATCAACAACCAAAACCAATTGCAACTTCAAACATCATAGTTCATAATGTATCCGCTACTTCGATGTGTCTAACCAATGTATATACGCGCTTTTACCAAGGCGAAACAACTTACATATCTGCAAATACTAACTTAAAAATTCACAGATATTCTAGACTTTAGTCATACCCAAATCATAACATTTACAGAATAAAACATGTGATAGTATTCAGATCTAGATTGTCCATGATTAAACCACATAATGATAATTCATTTCATTCTTTATGATCCTGGTCCATCAACCATCATCAACCACATAGGTGCATCCATAGATCAGATCAAGCAAAGCATCAGAAGCTCATAACCTGCATATATGATCTAACACTTCATAAGATATTCAATACTTGCAGACCCTGGCCTAATGATATTCTCCTCCTTATATAGTGTTAGGCCTTTCACAATACCTTGGACCAAAACCACTTAGGACCAATACCTTGGACCAAATACCTAGGGTCAATACCTCGGACCAAATACCTTGGATCAATACCTTGGACCAAAATACCTTGGACTAGATACCTCAAACCAAAACCTTGGTTTTCCAACATGCACACGCTTTTCCTTCTGTGAAAGTGCATGTATACGTATACGCTCCTTTGGTTCTATTAACCTGCGTGTATACGCTATTTTTCTACAGTGAACTTATGTATACAACTTAACATAAATGAAAATGTCATTTTTATTCAACTTCTTGATTCTGATCTATAGTCCTTTGTTCCTTCATCCTATTATTTTGTACCATTACTTTGTTCCCTCTAAATAAACCTGTTATAATGTGATTTGCCTTTGTACATTACTTCTGAACAAATTCCTTTGAACTGCCCTACATTTTGTCATATATGTAAACATAGCTGCCATGCATTCTGTCACATATGATATCTCTGATATCTCTCTTATAGATTCATCTAGTTACATAGATTCATCCAGTTACATAGATTCATCTAGTTACATTGATTCATCCAGTTACATAGATTCATCTAGTTACATAGATTCACCTAGTTAGCACATACAAGTGAGTTGTTATGCTATAAGTGGGTTGTCATTAAGTACAACACATGCATCATAATGCCAACAATATCTTCCTTTGGACTCGATGGCAACCATGTTGGTGTTGGTTATTGTACGCTATAGAAACTATTAGAGATAACAAGCAACACCAAAATACTCTCCCCCTTTGACAGCAAGGGCAAAGGGTGGACCAAGATATTCTCCCCTTTTGATATCAAGGGCAAAGGGTTGACCAAAGTAAAGGCTTTCATATCTGAACAACTGAATATAAACTTTGATCATGCTCCCCCTAGGCACATGCTGAATTTGCTGATTAAACTCCCCCTCTATACATGTTGTGATTCACTAAACCGTCTATGCTCCCCTTGAGCACATGCAGAGTCTACAAAAATATTTTCAAAAGAATAACATGACTCTATAATTCAATTATGTGAGTTTGACCTTCCTATCACCAATGACTCATACATACATCAATCTCCCAACCAAGTGGGGATATACCAAATTTGACTTATCCACCCAACCAAGTGGGGATATACCAATTGTTTATACATTAATGAAATATAGAAATTACTACATCATCCTTCCCATGCATAATGGGGGTACAAATTACATCATATGACCAAAAAGGACTCATCAAAAGACTATGACAGACATAGACAAATTATTACATTATGGGTCTTTATATGACCTTTACATCTAATGATATACATGACATTTATAACAAGGACAAAATATCTAAACAAGACCATGATAGTCATCAACAACTATCATACACCATGTATGATCTACACCATAAGCATCTATCAATAGCATCCAGACCAACAACCTATATAAGTTCTCAAGATATGATAATGTAAATATCATCAACATGTGACAAAGTATGCCATATGTAGATATCAACTCATACTCTTGATCTCATCAAGATCAACTTGCTTTGTTTCCTTAGTAGAAAAAAGCCTTATCATAACCTTCCATGAATCAACAAAATCATTCACATCATATCATATGTGAAAACACCATAGTCATCATCTATGATCATAAAATCATCATTAAGAACTTCATGATCTTTCCACAAGAACCCTCAATATATCAACCATGTATAATCACTAGGGGACATCCTGCATCTGATAAGCATCAACCATGGTAATCAACATAGGTGAATATCAAACCAATCATCATAAAGTAATAAGTCATCATCATTATGTGAATATGTAAGCCATGTCTCCGAATATCCATGTCTTCAAATGGTTATGCCTGCAATAACACCATTCTCTTGGCCAACCAACAATATGCAAGTAATCATCCATGTACCCAACATACTGTATATCCATCAAAAAGATAACAAAATGTATCTAGCAAACCATGAGCGCATAGTCATGTGTCAAGCTTTCTTGATACTATCAACAGCAACAATCCTCAACCATGTGAGAGTCAAGAACTATAGGAATCCTGCATCATAACTGCACCATATGAACTTTATGCATATTTGAAGGCATGATGACACCAACATAAAAGAAATGAGTGGCTTATCATCAAGTAATGAAGTTGTGTACTCAAGATTTGTACTTCTCCTTGTCCTTATGAAGATCATTATGTAAGCAACATATATGTATTGTATGCATCATCAAAAATTCATCCATAATCATCCATAAATCTGATTTGAATAACAACTATGTAACCCCAAGTATCATCTAATATTTCATCATGGGCAACTCATAACCGTAACATAGCAAGATGTATCATTTAAACACTTTAGCCAGATAAGCATCATCGTCATTGATTAGGTACCAAATATTTCTAAACATAATGCCAACAATGCTTTATTAGAAGCATACCATGTTCTCCCCATGAACATGTTCCACCTGTTCACTGTCAGATCTGCTCATTGCATATATCAATAAAAAATATCAAGGCATCATCATCAATGATATATACATCAAGTTATTAGCAACTTATGAGGATCAAGAGTACTTCTAAATAAAATCCATAGGTTGTAGTCATCTATCATCAAGATAGAAAAGATAATTGATAATTGTCTGAATCATATCAGATTATTTTTCTGATTTTGTCCCACTGCTTCTTCATTAAACCAACATGTATGCGACCGTGTATCTTTGAACTCGCGTATATACGCAACTTTTCTTCACAAAACTTGCATATGAGAATTAGAACATTGAAGTTTCACACTTTCAGCTCCCCCTAAGTCTGTTATGTCTGTACACTATGCCATGCCACATTTTTCTGACTGTACTTCCTTCTTCTTCCATATCTTTGAGTGTGATGATGTTTTCTCCTTTTGGTATGGTTCCTGAAATTTTCTCCTACATTTGTTTACTATATGTCCAAACTTTTCACATGCATAACATCTTACATGCTTCATATTCCTTCTATAGCATTCAATGGCTTTGTGACCAAACATATTGCAAGAAAAACAATATCCTTTAAAATACCTGGAAGCTGATGATCTTTCTGTGTGACAGTCTTGAATCATTCTACTTCTACATCTTGCTACAACATGTCCAAAATTATGACATATAAAACCTTCAACATTATTTATTTGAAGAAATAACCAATTATCACTTCCACAGTTAGGTGTAAAAGATTTTATTTCAAGAATTTCTTTCCTTGGTTGTTGATGGGGGTTGACCTCTTATCTCCTTGTTGAGCATTCATAATTTGCATTAGAGTTCCTTGCCTCACCTTGTGAACTAGATTCACTTTCAATAGATTCATGAAAACCAAGACTAGTTTTGATGGTCGGAGACCTTTGACTACTAAGAATATCATCCAGAATCTTAGTACTATCTTGAAATCGTAAAAGCTTATCCTTTCTTCTAATTTACCTTTTAGGATATTTACCTCAACCTGATATTTCTCTTCCTTTTCAAGATACTATTTCTTCATGATTTCTTCAACTTTTCTTCCTTCTTCCACTTGTTGCCTTAATTCGAGAACTACGTTTTCTTGTTCTTCAAGAGCTTGGAGTAGTTCTTCATTTTGCTTATTTGATTGTTCAAGATCTTATTTTAGAGAGAGGATCTTAGCTTCAAGACTTTCATAGTAACTGGATCTATCTTTAAGTTTCTTGATTGTTGTTCTCCTTTTATTTACTTCATGTCTTAATGACATCACTTCATCCTACAGCTTTTGACATTGATCTTCCTTTCCTTGTACTGCTTCCTTACTTTGTTTTCTTCCTCCAATTGAGCTTTTAGTCTGGTAGCTTCTTCTTTGAAGGCACACTCCCTTTTGTCCAATAGATCTTGTTGATCTCTAATTTTTTCTATGAGTTTTTTAAATTTTGCCTCTATTTGATATCTTTCTCTTTCACCCATAAGAGGAAATTCAGTTGTTTCACTCTCACTTTCATCATCTTCAAATGAAGAGAGAAATGTATCACCAAAGGATAACAAATTCATACTTGATAGTTCTTTTGCTTGTTCATCTTCATTCTAAGTTGATTCTGAATCTGAAGAGTTACTTCCACATAATCCCCAATTGTTTCCCCCTCTATCACAGTTCCTTTGAGATGCCTTCTTCTTTTGAGGTGCTTTCTTCTTTCCCATTGTTTATATGGATCTCCTTCAAGCGATTAAGCTTCTTCCAAAGGACCTGCTCTGATACCAATTGTTGGAAATAATATTGAGAGGGGAGGTGAATAAGTATTTGTAAATCAATAGCTTTTTCTTTTCATAATCAGATTTATATGTGCTACTTTAGTGAAGGGAACTTGTGTTTGCACGCAACTATTCTTAAGGCAACCGGCGTATATCTAGTGAACTTATGAGTCAGTTAATTCATCATATGTTGATCTTTAAGCTGTGCATCAGTACTTTATTAAACATTAAACAATAACCATGTGCAGTTAATAGCATAATGAACCATCACACATAAGCAACACACATGAACACCAAGATTTAAGTTGGAAACCCAATGTGGGTGAAAACCACCTGTTGTTGTCGTCTCTATCTTCTTTTAATAATAAGAAAATATGTTTACAACATTGTATTGGCGCAAGCTCATACCACTACATAGGCTTCTACCTACAAAAGGTTAAAACCTTCACTCATTCTCTAGCTTCTACTGGAAGGGAGCTACAACCCCCTAGCTCGCGTACTAGCCAATATGTTTACTAGTATGTAGGCGCTGACCTACAGAAGGCTATGACCTTATTTCTTCCTGCAGGGACCACATTTCATAAATTTTCAGACTGGATTCTCCTGGTACACAACAATACACATGAAGGCCTCGTTTCATCCAATTTTCATACTAGACCCATCAACAAAATTGAAGCTTAGAATCAATCACCATTGCAATACAATCATCAAATACATCTACATCAACCAATCACTGAAACCCAATCATCACTCTCTGAATCAACCAAACTCAATCAATCACTGACAACCTCTGAACCTCTGATACAACTGAATCAACCATTTATTCATACTTAATCAAATTCAACCAATCAACTGGAACAGATAGATCACTATGTAACCAGTACATAGATCTAAAACCAGAACACCTCATCATCATTCAGAACCAATTGTAACCTCAAAACCATGCATCAGAGTGTATACGCTACTTGGAAGAGCCAAACCAGTGTGTATACGTAACTTCACCAAAGCTTACCAACGTATAGATCTGCAAATGCTTACTTATAACTTCGTTGCACTTCCCGACTTCAGACATACCCAGATCATCACATATAAAGGATAAAACATGTCTTAGCAATCAGATCTAGCCCATCCATTATCATATCACATAATGATAAGTCATTACGATCCTGATCCATCATTAGATCTCATCCATCATCACTGAAGATTTATCATAATCAATCAATCTAAACATTCAGAACTTTGTTTCTAGAATGCAGTTACCAAAACATACAGCATAAACCAGAACTCAGCATCAACAACCAAAACCAACTGCAACTTCAAACATCATATTTCATAATGTATACGCTACTTCAATGTGTCGAACCAACGTGTATACGCGCTTTTACCAAGGTTAAACAACGTACATATCTGCAAATACTAACTTAAAACTTCACAGATATTCCAGACTTCAGTCATACCCAGATCATAACATTTATAGAATAAAACATGCATCAGTATTCAGATCTAGACTTTCCCTTATCAAACCACATAATGATAATTTATTTTAGGCTTTATGATCTTGATCCATCAACCATCATCAACCACATAGGTGCATCCTTAGATCAGATCAAGTAAAGCATTAGAAGCTCATAACCTGCATATATGATCTAACACTTCATAATATATTCAATACTTGCACACCCTGGCCTAATGATCTTCTCCTCCTTATATAGTTTTAGGCCTTTCACAATACCTTGGACCAAATACATAGGGTCAATACCTCGGACCAAATACCTTGGATCAATATCTCAGACCAAAATACCTTGGACTAGATACCTCAGACCAAAACATTGGTTTTCCAACATGTACGCGTTTTTCCTTCTGTGAAAGTGAGTGTATACGTATACACTCCTTTGTTTCTGTTAACCCGCATGTATACGCTATTTTTATACAGTGAACCTATGTACACAACTTAACATACCTGAAAATGTCCTTTTTATTCAACTTCTTGATTCTGATCTGTAGTCCTTTGTTCCTTCATCCTAATCTTTTGTACCATTACTTGTTCCCTTTGAATAAACCTATTATAATGTGATTTGCCTTTGTACATTACTTCTAAACTGATTCCTTTGAACTGCCCTGCATTTTGTCATATTTGTAAACACAACTGCCATGCATTATGTCACATCTGATATCTCTAATATCTCTCCTATAGATTCATATAGTTACCATATACAAGTGAGTTGTTATGCTACAAGTGGGTTTCCATCAAGTACAACACATGCATCATAATGCCAATAGCTTGTCTCCAAATTTGAGATGAAATATCTTTGGTTGTTGCACTATTTCTTTGGCCTAGAGGTGTGGCAGAAACTTGGAGAGATTTTCCTCAACCAAGGAAAATATGTTTTCAAACTGATGGAGGAAAACTTCAAAATTTTATGTGGTGAAGTTGTGAGACCAAATCTAACAGATTCTTCTATGTACAAGCATCTGATTGGATCTTTGATATTTCTAGTCAACACAAGAATAGATATGTGTTTTGTTATTGACACCTTGAACCAGTTCATGGTGGAACATTTTCATGCTCATTAGGTATGTTGAAACATGTAACATGGTCAGTGTTCATAATGTAAATTCTCGTGATTAATAAATTTCTTATCTTTACTAGCATGCTCTTTTTCATGCTAAGATTTATTTATTTTTCAAGCATGGGTTTCATGCTCAACTCAAATTATTATTATATTCAATCATGTTCTTCACGCTCATTTTATTTTTATCAGTCAAAGTCAAAGGCTTATTCATATCCTATAAAAAGTATTTTCAATAGATTTAATTTGAGTCAAATTCACCTTAAGAAGCCAAGTTGGCCCTACCCAGAAGAGACGCATATTCGACTACCTCTAGACAAGTATAAATAAAGGTCAAGTTGAGCTCATTTGGAGACAAGAATATGCATCATTTTATCATCTACTTTTTTTTAGTAGAGCGAAAAAGAGAGAGAAGTCAACGAGATAAAGGGGAGTTTGAAATATGATCTTTCTAAAGCTCGAACAGGTAATGGAAAAGTATTTCTTGAGATTGCACCCGTGGAAATTCTACTAGGAAAAGTCTCTTGTTGAATTTTGTTCTTGTTGTCGAACTTGTTATTGAACTTATTACTGGAAGGATATTTTAAAGGAGGCATTGACTTGGTATCTTGAAGGTTGGATTCTTCTCTTAGTCTTGGGTCTTGGATATCTCACTTTGATCTGATTCTATAGGAAGAGGATTTCTTAGGTTTTCCCCCTTTGTGGGGTTTTTCCCTAGCTTGGAGCCTACTTGTGATCTTCATGCTTTATATATTTTGATAATTGCTTGATGAACAGAACATACTAAAAGTAATAATAAGGCAACAAACATTCACAAGTAATTATCAAGTAAGAGAAACCGACCGTAATCTACAAGCAACATGGTTCCAGAGCTAAGGTGAAAGGAAGACAATATGAAGATCACATCTTGTTGGCATTTTTAAAGAGATTTTTGTAGAATTTATATCTCTTTTTGTCAAAGGCTAAAGAAGAAGACCTGAATATCATCATTTTTGTAGAAGCCACCACTCAAGGACATTCCTAGAAGCTTGAATACATCCTCATACTTCCAATCAGAGAAAATCCATTTATATAAAATATTAGAGCTTATTAAAGGTACATAAAGTTTATAATTGTGGCATCCTAAAGAAAATTGTTGTGAGAACTCAATTTTTTAAAGGTCATTACTCTGTATCACATACAAAGAACTGAATGCAAAGATCTGATGTATACTCTTGCTATCTCAAATATAGTTCAAGACCAAGTTTTAAGATTATATGCACTTGCTCAAACATCAAAGGAAGGAAATTCTTTATGGTATGTCAAGTATACAAAGTTCTATAATATGTGAATTCCCTATAGCATCATGACATGAGGATAAATTGTGGTAACCCTAGACAGAAGATCCACTCGTGACTAATTTGAATTCTTTTATGATAATTGTGAGGAACAATACGAATTCCAATCATGTAAGAACTAATACAATCTAAATTTTGTATAGTGAACAAAGATTTACATATAATATGGAAGGTTGAGACTATGGCAAAAAACAGGTATTCGAGCCTCTATGAGACCTCTGAAAATTCTACTAAAGACACATGAGCCATCTATGATAGTGACAACATTCTTTGTGGAGAGATATTATGATGCAAATGCAAGCTACAGAAACAAGCATTCATAATAATATCAAACAATTATATTTACTATACAAAACATTTGATTCTTCTACAGCATTGTAGCCTTATGTTGAAAGTCTACATCAATTCTTAAGAAATGGAAAAGACAAGAAGCATACACAACAGACATGAACCTGTGACTTCGAATATTTTATGGCACTCAAGTCTTGAAATCTTTGTGGAATTATTCTTATATGGCATCCGAAGTATACTCTTTATCCAAGTTATATAACCCAAAGGAAAGTCCAAAATTATTTCTAGACCGAGACATAAAAATTTAAGAGTTTGTTCTATGCAATCTAAAGTTATCTTCTAGGTTGAGCCCCACGGGGACAATATAAGTCCAAAACACATTTATTAATGCTAAGAGGTTTAATCCAAACATAAATCCAAGTTCTATGGTACAGGATAGAATTTATGATATAAACAACATATACAAAAGACAAAGTTTTGAATATGTCATCCTATAGTAGAATATCATCTCTGAAGCAAAAGGTAGATACTTCTCAAGCATCCAGCGTCAAGCCTCAGGACTACAACAACAAAGAATAAGAAAACAAAATTTGAAGCAATATCTTTGCGTAAACTTGATATAGTGCAAGCAAGGAACGTGACAATAAATTTGAAGATATTTGAAGCCCATCTCTGTGAAACAAAGGATTGAAATCAATGTTTGACCTCTTGAAGACCATGTGAAGACCTAGTGGAAGTACTATATGGAAAGAATTGAAATTTGAATTCATTGTATGTATGTCTTTTTGAAGAAGCTATGTTACCTCCCTTTCAATACATAAAAGAAGGACCTACTACATCAACAAAGCCGACTTGTTTGAAAGGAACCAAGAAAAAGCAAGAAGCTCAATGATATTCAGGTGGTTGAAGGAATTAAAACAAATTTGTTGAATAAAGTTGGAACTTGACAACTGAAGATGATTCAAAGGACCATATTTTTGCAAAGAAGAGATAAGGCAAGATTCAAGGGGTACGTATAATATTTGTGTGCATTTCATTATATATGTTGATTTTATTAAGTTCACTAAGTCATGGTGATGATATTTTGAAAGATAGTAAAATTGTATGCATAAATATATATTAGAGACCGTGACATAATTGATATGTTAGAACTCAGATTATTTCATTATAAAGACTAGGTTTTTGTGATCAAGGAATGAAATATCTTAGGGTTTTGCAACTAACTCTCCAGTATGCTTGTAGAATTTTCAGTTCTTGAATGATAGGTCTTGAAGAATTTTGAACATGAAGCATCTAGAGTTTGAAAACCCTAACAAAATTTTGAGTTAGAAAACCTTAGGAATAAAAACTGTAACTAATTGTTTTTGTGGTAAAAGGAAAACCTAGTTCTTGAGAATGACAAGAATGACATCATGTTGATGTGAGGACAAGGATTGATGAAAGGTTCCAAGATTAGGAGGGAGTTGAATCTCCTCAAAAGGATAAATATATTATACCTACCCTCTTTAATTATTGTTGTTGATATTTTTCCTATGCACTTTGTCTTTTGTTCTTTCATAGTCTTCAAACAAAGGTTGTAGGTAAAGACAATATCTATCTAAGCTTGAATAACAAATGGAAGAATCAGAATAACGTAGCAAAGAAAGAAGACAGGAAGAAAATAACTTGAAGTATGCATCAAAGGAAGTCAATTAGATTGTAGCATGAAAGGAATATTTAAAAAAACAGGAAGAAGTTTACCTATCTCAACTAGAAAGAGGAAGACGATAAATCCTAAACATATACAATACTGCTTGAAGTTTGGTAGAAAATCCAAAAAAAATTATGTTCAAAAAGAGATTATAGATCAATGACAAGACACTTTGGCAGGAAGTTGAAGAGTTATGATATCATTGTACGAGGAGTTGATTGGTTTGATTCAGGAACACATCGATTGATAATATTATGTTGATATAGATACTACTAATGATTAGAGGCTAATGTAATTTCTTGAAAAGAGTGAAAGTAGAATTTTGTTATGAAGGAAGAAGATATGAATACTTGTGCAATCAGTTGTGAAGAAGTTTTGATCCATCAAGTGTTTCATGAACTATTTTATGACGTGGTGGATTTGATATGAAGATTGTTAAAGAACCAGGATACAGTCGAGGGGTTTTATGGTTCAATAGTATGATTCAGATGGGAGATGAGAAGATACAAAAATTCTCCACGAAAGAACAAGTAGTTATTGCATTGATAAGTATTTCTAAGACAAGCTTAGGCTTGTGATTATTCCTCCCTATTGAGAGGGAGTGAGGGTGGACACTATATTCTCCATGTGTCATGCACTATGAATAGGACTAACATTAGTAAGCCTAGTGAAGGCACTAGTAGGGAGATTGGTGGATTGGATAAGCATATGGGACTGATATTGTTTGAGGATTTGAATTTAGGATAAGAATATTCCTAAAGATTGATATTCTTTGAGGATAGAGTATCCAAGATAAGAATAATATTGTAAGGACATACCTAGTAAACATATGGATGGGGTATGTTCCTAGAGAGGTGGTGGTGGCGTCCAAATTTATGCCTCCCAACATTGTACTTTGATCTAGTGGAGAGATAAAGCTAGTCAAGGCCTTGTTGTTTTTTACATTGTTGACTATGATGTTATGATGATTCTTATCAACCCAAATCCCTTCTTATGAGAATATTTAAATTTGAGAGTATCATGTTGTGTCATTATGAATACCTCCCTAGTTAAGAGGGAGTATTGAAATTTGTAACTATGGTCGGTCTTCATATTGTAAATTTTCATTATTAATAAATTGATTATCTTTACTAAATGCTATTTTTTATGCTAAGACGTATTTATTGTTCAAGCATAGGTTTCATGCTAAATTCAAATTAGTAGTTTATTCAAGCATGTTCTTCATGCTCATTATTATTTGTATTGGTCAAAGTAAAAGGCTTATTCATAGCCTAGAAAAAGAATTTTTAAAAGATGTAATTTGGGTCAAATTCACCTTAGGAATCCAAGTTGGTCCTATTTGTCAAGTTGGTCTTGCCTGGGAAGAGACACCTATTCGACTCCCTATGGATAAGTATAAATAAAGGTCAAGTTGATCTCATTTAGAGATAAGAATTTGCATCGTCTTATCTTCTATTCTTCTACAGTAGAGAAAAAAAAAGAACAAAGTCAGGGAGATAAAGGGGAGGCCAAAATATAATAGTTCTAAAGCTTGCACATGTAAAGGGAAAGGCTTTCTTGAGATCGCACATGTGGAAATTCTGCTAGGTCAAATCTCTTGTTATTTGTTCTTGTTGTTGAACTTGTTGTTGGAAGGATATTTTGAAGGATGAATTGACTTGGCATCTTAAACGTTGGAGTATTATTTTAGTCTTGGGTCTTGGATATCTCACTTTGATATGATTCTATAAGAAGAGGATTTCTTCGATTTTCCCCCTTATGGGGTTTTTCCCTAGCTTGGAGCCTACATCTTTGTGTTATTTACCTCTTGTAATCTTCATGTTTTGTATATTTTTGATAATTCATGTTTGATGAAGAGAACATACTAAAAGTAATAAGAAGCCAATAAACATTCACAAGTAATTATAAAGTACGAGAAATCAACCCTAATCTACAAGCAACATGATTTCTCAATAGGGCATCCACAAAACATTTCTGAGATATCTACATGGGACAATCAATTATGGACTAAGATATGCCTTCAGTGACAATTTGAGAGTGCATGGATATACAAATTCATATTGGGTTAGGAGTGTTACCGACAAGAAGAGCACATCAAGGTGTTGCTTTAGCTTGGGATATGCCATGATTTCCTAGATGAGCAGGAAGCAGAAATCTATCACTCTAGCATAACTAAGGTAAAGTATATTGCAGCTAGTATGTCTAATTGTGAGGTAGTGTGGTTGTGGAAGATCTTTGTGGATTTATTTGATCATGTCCCTGATATGACCGTGATATACTATGACAATCAAAGTGGGATCAACTGTTCATAGAATCCAGTATTCCATGATAGGTTGAAGCACATCGAGATCAAGTACCACTATAACTGAGATATGGTACAGAGAGGATAAATGAGGCTCCAACACATCTCGACAGATGAGTGGGTTGCAAGCATTCTCATCAGGCCTTTTTCGAAGGAAAATTTATTATTCTATAGAGTGTAACTTGGAGTGCAAGAAAATGTGTCCCTTCTTGGGAGGGAACATTGTTGATTAAGAACATTGAGCATATGCTCCTCCCCCAGTCTTTTGACTAGTCATGGACTTGGTGGGGGGGGATGAGTAGTGAGGCTCTTGGTTGTGAGGGTAATCCTAAAAGCCATGGAATTGGATGAGTACATACACCAGCACGCATCCTACCTGCAAGTCACCTTTGTGTCTTTAGAGACCATGGGCCATATTGAGATGGTTAAGTTTTCCAGGATTTCTACCCATCTGGCTAGTGGATAAGGAGACTTAGATGTGTGTGTGATCTTTACCAAGTTCGAATGTGGATTCCATGGAATTGGTTGTGGTAAAATGATCTCCCCTAAGTTTTTGATGTAGTTGTTCTACCACTTGATTGTTGAGGATCAATCTGGGTGAGGATCAGTCAGTGGACATAGGGTGTGTGATCTTTACCAAGGCCATTTATAACTGCAATAGACTTGGTTGTGGTAAATTGATCTCCCTTATTGTCTTGTGGATCATTATTCTTCTTCTATGGATAAATTTCATCATTGTTCATCTGAGATGAGATGAGCTTCTCTTATATTGAGACATGTACATCTGAGATGAGACTTATGGTGACACTGGAAATTCCTCCTTAGCTAAGAGGGAATGTTGAAATTAATAACCTTAGCCAGAATTTTGATTGGAAATTTAATGGAGATAAATTCATATTTTACTTTGACCAAGTCGGTTCCACAAGTGGAAAAGCTACCTCATGACAATCATATAAATTTACCATCAATGGAACTCATTTGAGGGCCTAATTTCGGCCTGTGAAATCTCCGTCAACCATAGTCAAACAATCCCTCAAATGTTCAATCAAATGCCACAGTCAAACCTACAGTCAATGTCTAAATAAACAATCAAATTTTAGTCAACTACAAAGTCAAATATTTGGTCAACACTAAGAATATTCCTAGTCAAAATCTCAATCAAAACAACAACAAAAAGTATCAATCAAAGTCACAGGTTTGACTTGTGGTCAACATTAGTCAAATACCTAGAAAACAAGACAGAACTTTGGTCAAACTAGGTCAACGTATCTGTGTAATTTTGATGCAGGAGCATCTAGGCATTCTTCATTAAAAGAGGAATCCAAAGCTGAGAAGGAGGAGAGGTGGACAAACGTGCTAACCAGGAGGCAAATTCTGTTAAAACAGGGCTAAAATGATGGAATGGGTAAAGTCTCTATAAGACTTATTTAACATAATTTAATCTGCCATATGTATGCGCATAAAGAGATTTAGGGGTTTGTTGAGCGATCGTGGGAGAAATTCATGGATCGTAAACGATCCCTCCCTTTTGTAACTTCTTATATAAGAGAGTCTATGTAAGGAGGTGAGAGATATAGAGTAATAGATAGAAATTTGCGTAACCAGTGTAGATTCAATGTAGTTGAGAGGGGGAAGTGTGACTAAGGTTGAAATGCCTTAGGTTGGAATAGAAGTCTGTGTATATATAATGAAAATATCTATGAGTTGTGTGAAATTCAAGTATTTGGATAGTTATGCCTTTCTGAGTTATTCTGTGTTGTTGGAGTTTTGATCGACCATCAATCACTAAAAGGATCGATGGCGATCAAATGTTAATCGAATTATTGTTATATGGGTGTCATGTGTGAAAACAGTGTATGGCAGAGGAACTATGTTTTAATGCAAATTCCATCAATAGCGAACAAGATCAAGTCAAAGAAGGAATAGACGGAGTAATGTATAGGAGTCGTCGGATCTTATAAATCGACGGTTAGTATTGACGATCAATGGCGAAAGGCAAGGCAAAGATGAGAACTGATCTGGATCGTCAGACCAACAGATGGGTGAGATCGACGGATATCGGGTCAGAAGATGCACAGCGATTAACTCAAAAACTGGACCCGATATCGATTAAATCGAAGTTTAATATTCCCATCGGCTCCGTCCAAAGGAAATAGGCATGTGGAAAAATTCGGAACCGAAAAATTATAAATCGCAACCTAAAATCCTATCAACTCCGAATGGGCAATAACATCACACAAGTTCTCATGTGATGATGTGACAATCATCGGATCAAGAGCCAGATCAACAATCATGATTTAATCGCAAACCGCATTTCACAGAAATCAAGTGATAGCGGACGGTGGAAACAGCGATATGCGATGAAGCGAGATTTCGATATTGCGATCAGCCGAGAATGCGATGAAGCATCAATCGTTGGATCAGAGAATGCAACGGATGGCAAAGATTGAGGCCGATAGAGTTCGGGTGAGAAGAGCGGACTTGAGAAGTTTATGGATGTGAGTGTATTCTATTTGAGATCCTGCCTTAGGCATTCATGGTTGAGTTTCCATGTATTTCCAATGTCATCCAATAATTTGTTTTGCCCCGGTTTGAGGCAAAATCGCTAATTAAATGCTTTTGATAGTTTTATGGGCCCATAACCCACAGGTCCAAGATCGATAGTTTGTAAATGGAAGGGATATTGCCTTCGTGCGATTTTTTCTTCATCAAATTTTTGGTCTCCAAACATAGTAAAAGACTTTGTCAAGAGAAATAGATCAAGCCCAAATCACTAGAAGTCAAGATAAGTCAAAATAGGTCCAAAGAAGATAGTCAAATTGAAGAGAGAGATCAAGTGTGTTCATTGTATGTTTGGTTCACATGTAATATTTTAATATATAGATATAACAAAAAATATTTTTGTGTCAGCCATAAATAGGGTTCTTCAATGTCCATATTAAATAACATAATTTTATATCAACTAAAAAAAAGTAATTTAAATTAAAATTTTACTTAAATCTTCACTTTTCATTTATAGGGGAGATGCTTAATTTATTTAATTCTTAATGTGGAATTGATATATAACACTTTAAAAAAATTAATAACAAAGAAATCATAATGTGAGTTATAAAACAAATATTTCAATATACATGTTGAGTAAAACATTTTAAACAATGTAATTGAAACGGGAACTATAAACTCAAAATGAGAACTCTAGCCAAAAAACCCCCAAAAACGAAAAGTGTGTATTTCAGAACAATGTTTTATTTTTTTTAGGGTTAATTTTCAACATTTTTAAAAATGACAGTAAAACCAATTTTTTTGTGCAAAATAAATGAAAAAAACACACTAATGTTGTTGGTAGAATAACGTTTTTCTTTCCTCGGTATGATTTCAACATTTTTTAGTAATGAAGTTAAAGATAAAATAATGAGATCTGAAACATATTAGAATTCCAACAACTTTCATCTGTGTCGTTAAACATATAACAACATGACACTAAAGATCACTAAAACTCTAATTTTTTTCAACCATAACATTAAAAAAACAAACAAACGCCCACAGGGCTTTGGATTGACGGTGAAAGGGTGCGCTGTAAAGGTACTCCTTGCGATAGGTCACCGGTTCAAATCCCCCGTGGGTACTTAGGTAGTCTTAACTAGAAAAAAAAAAAAAAACAAAAACAAAAACAAAAACAAACAAACAAACAAACAAAAAAATTGACAATTTTTCAACCATAGAATTAAAAAACTTTAAGTTTTCAACATATTTAAACCATAACATTATGAACAAATTACATGACTAAATTAATCAAAATATCAATACTTTTAGATTGAATAAAACATAAATTATTTCTCTAAGTTATTGTTTCATTGTGGATATTTTAAACAAATAAATTTGTCATAATTAAAACATATAATCCAACAAATATAAAAATGACTCATAACTTCATGTAACAAACATCATATGGAAATTAAAATTTTTATTTCAAGATACCACACAAACATCAGTTATATAAATTGTCTTAGACAATTATTCAAAATCACTCATATCTTCTTGCACACCATTAGAATTCACATCTTCAGATGAATGACTGGATGCAAATGAAGATGTTCCATATTCTTCTCTTTCATCAACTAGTGCCCCGTATGAGTCAACATGCATGCCCACCATTTTAGGTTTCAAAAGTCTTCTAGATCTATGTCTAGGTTCAGAAGACTCTCATCTCAACATTGTTTCTTCTGGTAGCAACCTCTTTAGAATCTCTATCATCTTAAAGCGAAGAGTTCCTCTATTTGTTAAATTGAAATCATAAACAAGTATGTCAACATCCTCCAATTTTAAGAGGTATGTTCGGCGACGATTTATATTTGTACCCTTTCTTTTTCTCTTTCCACCAATTTTTTTTATCAACTACCATCTATGGCTTGTACACACCATTGAATGGGTGTGTATCTATGGCATACCAATGTACTTCAATACCTACAACATCTTCATTTTATGTAATGACCTTTATAAGCTTGGAAACCCATAATGGATAGCCATTGGTAGCTTCATTTGCTAACACTATGATCATGCAACCCTCCTTAATATCATGTATTGAACCCCTGTAAAGGTCTTCCATGGCTTTACGTTGTGCACGAGATCTTCTGGAACCAATACACATTTCTCTTTCCTCTACCTGTGAAGAATTAATAATACTTTGAGATTGTTGTTTTTCAACAATGTTTCTTTCCCCATGTTCATTTGACACATTTTATGGACAAATAAATGGATTCTTCAAAAGTATATATACATTTGTTGATCTTGAAATGATATCACTCTGATTATTGAAAAAATACTCCCACCAAACTGAATCAACAATATCAAAGTACTCATATGTATATGTAATAAATTTTTTAATTTCTTCGTGACAATCAAAATAATTTATATCTCTCGTTTTCATTTGTGCATTATGAACTTCGTCAACTGATTGTAATAACAATATATTTGACGCAAATATTGGATGATCTGGAATGAACTTCAAAAATGTCAAAATTGATGACAACACCAATTCTGCAGTAGTTGAATACTTCTTGCCCCATATTAATGTTTTCCCAAAAAAAAAAATTGATACGAAATTGATGTTGGAAGCTAATGTCATTAAGTTGTTCAATGCATTTCTCCTTACCAGGTGATCCCAAAAGAAACCTTCGCAAGTCAATAGTTTCTTCCAACACATGAAAAATAGGTTCTGACGTGTATGATTTCTTAATACATTCAATTAATGATGGCAAGCTCCCAACATCCTTCCTCCTCATTGTGACTAAAAAACGACTGAACATCTGATCAATTTCTCAATTCAACAAGTATGTTTAGATATCGAAAACAATTTGATTTTTGTTTTCACGACAAGTGTTGTCCAATTGTATATATAAAACTTCAGGAATATTACCAGACCAATGAGAAATCACATAACGAATTATGGTTATTGTAATATTTGTATCATTATGAATATTTGGAGTTGTGAAGTAAACCCTTGGAAAAACTTTTCCATTGAAGACCATATAATCGACCAAGTGAAACTGAATAAAATTTCCCTCCTGTAAATTTTTGGGTGTGCGAACAAAATGTGGTAGAAATGTTTCTTCTGGTCCATATCATCAATTATCAAACCCAAATATATATTTGGATTATCATAATACTTATTTAAATGCTTGTACAACTTTTTCCTTTCACTTTTTTGTTGTTTGTGATGCTCTTGAAGTGTTTTGACAATGGAAACTACACAAAACATAAAAGAACAATATTAATAAATATGTTTTCATAGTTGATGACTATACAATTTTAAAAAAAAATGTTATGAATGCTTACCTCTTTCTGCCCATTGACATTTATCCCTTCTTTTATTTAAGAGAAGCACAAGCACTGCAAACCCCCATCCTTGTCTTCTTAGGAATAAGGACATTGTTGAATTATTTCTTCCATATCTTCACAAAATATTGATATGTAATAAAATGACCATTTCCTTCAACACCTTATCCATATTGTTTTTATAAGTTGTAGATTTTTCATCTTGAGAAATTATATGGAATATGTATTGTGTCTCTATTTGGCATACACTCTCCATGATTTGAAAATAAGTCTTTCATCCATGGCATTACAGTATTCGATAATGGCCTAAACTCTCGTTTATGACGTACTTCTAAATAAAATGTAGGATATTTTTCCAAATTTTCTTGGATCCTTGAAAGATGAAAATTACCAATTGAATGAAACATTTTGAAAGCCTTTCTACAGATAAATAAAGACTCAATGTGATAATCATAACCTGAAAATGTAGATTGCATGCACCCCACTAAATATGAATTTTGCATGATTTTATTCATTGACAAATATCTCTTCCTTTTCTCCAATACAAACTTGAAATCCATATGTTTCAAGCAATCCTTTTGACAACATTCACTTGAAATGAGATCACTAATAGAACTTCTTCTCGTGAGATATTCTGCTCTACCCCTTGTATGACTAGAATATCTTGGATTGATACGAAAAGGTCTACTCCTACTCCTCGATACAATATTTGCTAGTAATGTCTCCATCATTTCATCATCATGTGTATAAGCATTTTCATCATCATTAGGAGGAATATTATCCTCACTATGATCATTTTGAACATAGTTAGGAAATTCATCACCATCATTGTTTGAAAAATATTCATTACCATCCTCAATTGTAGGAAATTTTTCACTACCATCATTTGCACTTATGAAATACTTACTTGGAGGATATTCTTCATCATATTCATCTTGCCATTCGTCAGTGCTACCCTCATAGTCCTTAGAATTAGGACTAAATGGAAAATTTGACTCTCTATTTACTGGATATTCTTCATCATGTGATTTGTCAGTATTGCTCTCATAATCCTTAGGATTAGAACTACGCGGAAAATGTGACTCTTTATTTACTATAAATTATTCATCCTTCCCTTCATTGTTGTTGCTCTCATAGTCCTCGGGATTAGGACTAAGTGGAAAATGTGACTCTCTATTTACTGAAACTTCTTCATCCTGCCCTTCGTCACGATTGCTCTCATAGTCCTTAGGATTAAGACTAAGTGGAAAATGTGACTCTATTTACTGGAAATTCTTCATCTTGCCCTTCCTCACTACTTCTCTCATAGTCCTTAGGATTAGGACCAAGTGGAAAATCCGACTCTCGATTTATTGGAAATTCTTCATCCTAACCTTCATCAATGTTTCTCTCATAGTCCATAAGATTGGGACTAAGTGGAAACTGTGACTCTCTATTTATTTGAAATTCTGCATCCTGCCCTTCTCCAATCTTTTTCTCATAGACCTTAGGATTAGGACTAAGTGGAAGATTTGATTCTCTATTCATAGTGAGAAAAAAAATCATTATATTCATCAATATGAATAGATTTGTTATGCAACGAAGATGTTGATGCTTCACAAAGCAAAACTTCATTATCAAAAGAATCCATGGCTTTCAAACAGAAGAGGTTGAATGATACAAATGAACTCTCTCCTGATGATAATATATGGCTTAAAGAATAAAAGTTTCCCTCCAAAAATTTTCACCGAAATTTTTCCCTCCAAAAAATGTGTTTGAAGTATTTCCCCCCAAAATTTTATTCTATAATTTATTGAAAATTTTCTACTAAAATTTTCTCTTGAAAATTTTGACGCTAATTTCCATTCAAATTTTCCAAAAAAAAAAAATTTAATACATTCCTTCAAAATTAAACTAAATCTTTTACTTAAATTACGGTGGGCTTTCCAATCACGATCGTCATGCCGCGAGAAAGCACACCCACGGCTAGGCGCACCCACCCACAGGCACAGTTGCTTGTGCATATGGGCGAGTTCTCCCGATTGTGTGTATGCCCGCCCACGGCACAACAGGCATGCAGCCTACACGCAGGAAAGCCCACTCATTGTGCCAAGGGCGAGCATGCCCACGACTAAGAGCGCCATCCCACAGGCACAGAGGCCCCCCTACTTGCCATGGGGTCGTTGTGCCTCGGGAAGTCCCGCCAATGGAACATGCATGCAGGTTTCACACTCGTTCTTCTACGGGAGGGTGCGCCCATGGCTGAGCGTGCACATCTGAGGCACAACGGCCCCCTGCTTAGAATCGCCACCCTGGTCTACCAAGGCCGGAATCGGCCCCCTAGCCTACTAAGGGTCAATTCTCGGAATCGGCACCCCAGCCTCTGTTTCTCGGAATCAGTCCCCCTAGCGTGCTAGGGGCTCATTCTCTGAATCGGGCGTGACCACCAATAAGCACAAGATAGGTTGCACGCTTGTTGTGCCACGAGCGGCATGCCCACGGCTGGGCGTGCTCGCCTAAGGTACAATGTCCCCTGCCTGCTAGGGGGTTGATTCTCATAATCGGCCCCTACCTATCAAGGGTTCAATTCTCGAAATCAGCCTCTGGCCTGCCAAGGGGCCGGGGGACAAATGTTTAAAAAAAAAAAAGGAATGGGTTTTTTTGTACCCTGAAAAAATCTAACAGTCTACTTGTCATGGGGGTCGTTGTGCATGTTTCTAGTCTTTTTTCATTTTTAAATTTGGTTTTGCTTTGTTGGTTTACTTAAGATATTGGTTTTTTCGTAATATATATATTAATATTATATATATATATATTAAGGGTGGTTCACGGACACTGAGTGGTCGCTACATCCACTAGAAAATCCAAGTAGATAAACCCAAAGGGATCTACTCTTCTACCAAAATAGCAAGGCCTAACCCCAAGCGCATCGAGGATATTTGACCCCGTGACCTTCCGATAAATGAGGTACTTAGCAATAGGAACTCGATCAATTGATCTATCCCTTGGGCTATATATTGATTGTAGGAAAATGGAATCAAGGAAGGTTTTTGTGAATCTTTCTGAACCAAAGACAACAGTTACATCATCTAAAGTTGGAGGTGGTCCTCAAAAATTATTATTGAATGATCCTAACATGAGATAATAACTAAAAATCTAGCAAGTGGCTCCTTAAAGGAAAAGAAGTCGATTTCTTACTGGAAGAAATTACAAGAAGTGAAGCATACAGAATTTGCATGGTTTGTGAAAGAAAAAGAAGGCAAAGAAGATCTGCAGATATATCTATATGCTAGTATGATTTACGATGGTGGAAGTTATGAGATGTTGGGAAAAGTACCTGATATATGTTTGATAGAAAATACTGAAGTTGTTTATGTACTTACAAAACCACCCAAGTCACATGACAAGATTAGATATCAGTTTGCATTGTCGATGTATGACACGACGGATGATTCTACAAGGATATGTAAAATAATCATAAACGACATTGCACAAGATATTGTAAGTATTGTTATTTATATTTATGTGTTTTGTGTTATTAAGTGTATCATTATATTTTTTATAACTAAGTTTTTATCGACATATTATGTTTTATTTTCCAGAATTTTATTGGAGGTCTTTCAATTGTGTTGGGAGGAATTTATTTTATAGAGCAAGATATTATGAATGTTGTTGGCAGTTTCTACTCTGGGTCAGAAGAAGATATGACAAACAAGTAGAAAAAAGTACTTCATGATGCTACAAGACTACATCCAAGGAATCGGCAAAGAATGTCTATAGTGAATAAATCTAGCAAAGCTAGACATGTTACTTTTGAAGTTGAGGAAGCTAAAATTGAAGTTGAATTTGAAGAATATGTTGCCATTACTGAGGATGAAAGTAGAACTAATGTTAAAAAGGAGAAGAGCCATACAATACCAAAAGCAAAAATGCCCAAGAATGTCTCCCTTCTAGTTGATGATGAGGAGATTAATTATGTAGAAGAAAATATGATAACTGAGAGGAGTAAGAAATTAAAAGTTAATCATTCTCAAAAAGACATGGCCAGCAGTGAAGATCCTAGTGAAAACTAAAAAGGAAGCAGGGAAATCATTACACCGAGAGTTGATTTAGAGGATGGCATTATTAAAACAAAACAAAATGTCATTCGACATCAGTTGACGAAGACAAACTTAATTGGGGGTGGTCATACATTTCAACTTAATGTCATCCAAATATATAAGCCAAATGAAGGACAATTTAAATATCAAATTAGAAAGCCACACCACCTGCATGTTCACAACTTGAAGACATTGATGAGGTACAATCTATATGCTCATGTGGTTGATTATGTGCTTCTTGTTGATCCAATTCAAGTTCCCAACAAAGAAACATTTGATAAGTCAAAATGTTTTGAATACAAATATTATGTACTTGGGGGGAACCATTTTGTAGAAGCTCAGAGGCAATTGATGGAGGAATATCCCAATAACTCATGTTTTGAAATAATGAAATGTATCATTTATGTCGGTTTAAGAGATACATATGCAAAGTTATTGGCATGGGATCATAATACAGATAATGAGTATAGGATTTATATTAGTTTCATCCAAAGGGTTAGATTTATTCATAATGAATTTGAAGAAAAATTTGGTGAGGATAAGAGAAATATTAGTCTAGTCTTTTGGAAGGAATGTTGTATGGAAATAGGTTATCAAATTGAGGAAAAAATCAATTCAAAATGTGGCAAAGTAAATTCTAATATATTGAGAGGTATGGATAACATTTTCCAGTTGGTATTTAGAACTAGAGAGATATGGGAATTTATTAATGAGATTTTTGACATGTGGGAGAACATTGGCATTAAAAACCAGAAGGTCAAAAATTTTAAACCATTGATATGTAGCAGCAGTAAATTAGGTCATGAAATGAAGCTCCTTCCAAAATATATGACTATCACACATTGGAAAGCATTACAAGAAGTGAAAAATGAAAATCTTTTCAAAACAATATTATCTCGTGTGAAGTCAAGGAAATTATCATTGGACAAAATGTGTGAGGAATTTCAAAAGTAAGTTTGTTGAATTATTTTTACTTATTTCTAGATTATAAAATTATTTAAATATAACATATTGTTGTTGGTAGTGTTTGTTATACATATCATTATATTAACTTTTTTTACTTTATTTATTTAGTCACGAGGTTTACATGAGAATACAAGAACAAATGATTAAATTGTTGAATGAAGATAGTTGGGATGATGTTGTACAAAACTACCCAGATTCAAGTTCTACATCACACTAAAAGATTTTTAACTTGCATTTAAAAAGGTATGTAATTTAAACATTCATTTTTATTTAAGTGTCTACTATTTTTATTTTATAACTTATACATATTTTTTTTTATTTCATTAAAGATGAAGAATGATGCAAATGGAGCACTAGATAGTTTCAGAAACTTTATTGAAAAAATTAAGATGGAAAGACTAAGAAAGCAACGTCTTAGTAATGTTGAACTTGATCCTAGTCTTACTCATTTCATTTGGAATAGGATGGAGACTATCCAATATCAAATAATACAAGGTGATTGTGAAGACATTGCAAAACTCATACCTAAAAGGGAGTATTCCCTAGTTATTGCAGATATTCCTCATGGTTTCAATTTCCCAAACGTTGAGGATGATAGTGACCCTTATACTTATCAAGCTCTTAGTAAAGTGGTTGCAGGATTTGTAGAAGCAGACACACAATTTTCAATGTTATTGACAAGCTTCAAGGGAAAAGAAAACTCAAGGATGCAGCTTACATGGTAAGATGTTGAAATTGTATGTTTGATTAATGTTTAAAAAATCATTTATGTACAAGTTAATTGAACTTTTACTATTTCATGTTATAGGAAGAAATCAAATCTTATTAATCGTGGAGATCAACCAATTATAAATGATTGTGAGTTCATCCATGTTGAAAGTTGGACAAAATATGATAGTTATAAGCCTATGATTCTTAATCGGGTAGATGGAAAGAGTCATAGCTAAGTACTAGTTTATGATGTTGTTGTAAAAAAACTAGCATACGAAGATAAAGAAGAAAAAAGAGAGATAGTTAACATTTATCAAAAAACACATTCATTGATTACCTATCTTATAGATTTATTTTCAAATGAAAGAGGTTGGGTTTTGGATTTATTAATTTTTTTTAACTCAAACGGGTATGATTTTATTTATTTGGTGAAAATTTTGGACTTACGCTGTGGCAACCAACAGTACATTACTTCTATTTTTGTTTCTAGTGTTGTCTTTTGAGCTGTTACAAAATGCCTCTTCTTCATGGATTGCAGAATTGGAATGAACTTTCATCATTTGTGAGAAGTTTTCCTTTCCCAAGAATGCACCCTTTATTCGCCATCAGATCTGCTTCGTTGTTCAAGCTTCTGAGAATGTGGAGAAATTTGTAGGAGTCGAAATCGAGTAGAACTCTCTTCAGTCTATTTAGAGTTTTGTTGAGACTTGCATTGGTGAACAGTTTTTCCGTATTTAATTTTTTTATTATGATCTCAGAGTCTCCAAAAGCTTGGAATTCTTTGTCTCCTCTGTCCCTGGCAATTTGACAAGCTTTGAGGAGACCAAGGATCTCTTCTTGATTGTTGGTTTTCTGCCCGATGCCCCAACAAAATCTATCCCTTTTTGTTCCATCCGGGGCATGGATGACCCCTCCGACTCCTGCTACCCCTGGATTTCCTTTGGAGGCTCCATCAAAGAATATCGTTGTGATTTTTTTATTTCTCCACCATTCTTGAAAAATTTCTTCATAGTCTCTTTTGCGCCAGACCGGATTTATTGCGTGAGGGGTAGATAGATGCTTCCATGGGTGGGAGTAGAGGGGGCCCAACCACCTCTCTTCTTCAGGGAGAAGCAGTGGATCATCTGTGAAGTAATGTTGTTGGGCTACTTATAGGAAGAAATATTTAGCCTTTGCTGCTACGGAGAAGGGAGTATGCACCTTTTCATTGAATATCATATCATTTCGGGACAGCCAGATCTGCCAACACACAAATTTGGAGATGGCATTCCAGACCTTCCTCCAGAAGGATTTGATGGGAATTTTATTGGGATAACATTGATTCCATGAATTGAATAGATTAGCTACTAAGTTGTGAGTAGGAAATATGATTTGTAGCTCATGGAGAGTGAGCCCCCACACTTCTTTTGTAAACTTACATTCCATGAAGAGGTGCTTGGCAGTTTCTGAGCTGTTTCTACATAGCTCACATCTATGCAGACCGACTATGTTTTTTTTCATCAGATTGTCTCCGATTAGAAGTTTATCATGGGCAAGTGTCCAGAAGAAGAAGTTTACCTTTGGAAGGGCGAGCGGTTCCCAAAATTTCTTCCAGAACTCCGGTGTTTTGCTGTTGTTCCTATTAGATTGAAGTGCGTTGTATGTTGTTGCTGTAGTGTAGCTTCCATAATGCCCCCATCCCCAACTGTCTTTCATTTTTCTATTTACTAGGGCCGCTTCTTCCAGCATTTCTTCAAGGATATGCTTCTGTTGTTGTAAATGCTTAGGGACTCCTAAAAAATCCCAACCATACCAATCTACGTGACTATCCCATTTGGATAAGTCATACATGTTGTTGATCCCTGCGCGTTCCAGCCAATTTTTTATCTCACCGATTTCTTCTGCTTCCGCGAGAGGATTTCGATCCATTATTCGCTCGAACCACAGGTTTGTGTGTTTTCCATTACCCAGTATCTTATACGCCCTTCCTTTGAAAATATTTAAACTTCTGTTGCAAAGTTTCCAGACCTGAGTGATGTTGGGTATTTGGCTTATCTGCAGATTCCTGAGCGGCACGTTATGAGTGTATTTTGATTTCAGCGTTTCGCTGACAGGGTGCTTTGGATCCTGTTGAAGCCCCAAAAATCGGGTCGACAACAAGGGGGATACCCACCCGGTCCGGACCTTGGTTGGAAGCTCCTTATCCGTTTGGTATAGCGGGTCCGACTGGGGATAACAGGACCAGTTTCCCGATCTTGGGTGTGTGTGTGTGTGTAGAGTTGAACTATGCTGACCTAAGAGTATTTTAAAGCTAATCTAATTCAAATTCTTTAACTTTACTCTATACTATTGTAATCTAGTGAGAAACAACATATCAAATCTATTCTAACCCGGGATTGTATATCTTCCATTATGCGATCTAAAAAGATTTCGAACAATAACTGGTAATAAAGATCATTCAACTATTATAAGAATAGAAATCATTTAAAGATAAACCACTTTGCATAAGAAGTTAGGCAAAACAGTTGTGAACAACATATCGCATAATAAGCCATTCATATGTCAAACATAAACAATATGACTCCATTGTACAAAAGTGCCAAATGATAACCCATACATTCATGCAGTAACATATAAACAACTGAAACTGTAAATCACTTAAAGACTATGAGTAGGAATTGCCAAGAGATAAAAGTACCATTTGTGACTAGTTCTTTGCATAAGCTTCAAGCAAAAATGATCTATCTCTACTTGTTCTAAAATCTACCAAGAGTACAAAAGTGCAACATCAGTAGCAGATATCAAAATGCAAGTAAAAAATAAATCTCGATCCATCCATTCATCAAAACCTCCTCTGAGGGTGCAGAAGTGCATGTTCTGAGGATAAGTTTTTGACAAATCTCTGGACCCTTCTCTAAATGCATGAGAAGGGTTAAAATACTACTTCCTAATTCTAATAATAGTGTTTTTACAAAAATTTTAGGATACGGTTCTCAAATGACCTTTATTTTTCTAATCTAAATAAAAAGAAACAACAAACTACTAAAAATAAGCTACTTCTGAATTTGGTCCTTAAAACTGCAAGTGTTCATCATGGATTTGAGAAGAGTCGGTTGGCCGACTTCTGCGCTGAGCTGGGCTGTGAAAACGGAATCTATGAGAGCTGGCACTACCTTCTCGGTTGAGTTTATGATGCATTTCACAGTCATCCATTGACTGTGTGGCTTGACTAAGTATGCCCAATAGCACTCCCAATTCAACCTGTTCAATGCCTGGATCGCTTTTCCCTTTTCCTGCGCCTTCTGTTTCCATTCTTCCTCTATTCGTGACTTGTTTGGTAGGTATCCTGGGGTGGTTTTTGTGATTAAGTTGGCTCTGTGTAAATTTTCATTTACACAGTCTATAAGAATGCTTGCCTGTGTCGCTGCTGTCTCCGCCGCTTGTTCTGCCTGCCTGATTTGATCGTCCCATTTGTTAAAGAGCAATTCTTTATGGCTTTCATTTATTTTTGGTGCATTTGCTCTCTTCCCTTCCTCTCCATCCTGCCAAGCTAGATACTCTGTCACTCGTCTGTCAACCTGGTCGTAGTCACTTCGCAAGTCTGTCACTTGATTGGTGAGTTTGTTGCTCAGCTCGCAATAGTGACTCCACTGCGATATTTTACGTCCCAACTCTTCCTGTTGCTGCAGAAGTTGCTCATTTAAGCCAGTAGACTCTGAAATGAATTCAGCAAGCTTGGGCTCGTCCTTGTGTATTTCTTGTAAAGCTTGCAATTGCTTTCCTTTTTCGTCTAGGCTTCTTTGATAACTTATCTGCATCTGCTGAAAGTCTTCTTGTAGTTTCTCGAGTTGTTTGGACGCTTCAATACTGGCATTGGCTTGTTATAGCTATTGTTGTAGTAGCTGTATTTGGTTTTCTTGCTCCCTCAATAGTTGCTGAACTTCCGATGCCTTGTCGATAGTCGCAGAAGCGTATGCTCCTGCGATTTGAGACAACTTCGTGAGATTTTCCGTCGGGTTGTTGTTAGGGTCTTTCCATAAGACGTCTAAATGTTCAGCCTCCTATGACAGCGTATTCTCCAGCTTTCTCTTCTTTCTTTGTATCCTCACCACTGCTTTATGTTGGGGACTATAGAATACATCCAGTGGGGGAATTTCCTCTACACTAAGTAGAAGCTCAGAAGGCGTAGCAATATGACTGTGCTCCATTTCTGAGACACTACCGACCATGGTTGAAACCATTTCCTATGTTACCTGTGCATCGCTCACAGGTGTTCTTGGGACTTACCCTTCAAGGCTGATTAGCTCGTTGAAGTTTTCCCATTCTTTATCGAGCTCTGTCGTGACGAGTGGCGATTTAATGACGGGAGGAGGGACATCTCTTGGTGGGGAGGCGATAACTTGTTGTTGTGACATTGCACTTGACTGAGCTGTATCTTTGGCTGTTTCTTCGCCTCTTCCTTGGTCACTTGCAGATTTTTTAGAACGTTCAGGTGTTCCTTGGGTAGCATCAGATTTGGATTTGGAAGTACTGGAGTTTCCGCTGAGGCTGACACTGGGAGTAGGCTCTCTGGCGAGCAGTCACAGCTTTTCTAGGGGAACACTGGCTAGCCTTCTTTCTCTGAATAACAAAAATCTTTGGAGGTCATCTGGGGATAGCCTCGACCGAGCTTCTCGCAAAACTTCCTGGAATGAACTTTTACCTTGAAGAAAATCATCAAATAAATCTTTCTTTCTGACGAACACTTTTATTCTGACACTTGTAGTGAAATCATGGGCAACATTATTTAGGTCAAAAGGCTGAGCGGGGAATTTAAATAGTTGTAGAGATGTCACATTCTCCACTTCAGCGAAAGCGTGTCCTACATCGAACAATGAGAAGGCCCCACAAGCTACAGGAAACTGAGGCCATATAGCCTTCTTCTTGTCTTTTAGTTCTTTGGTTAGGCCGCCTTCTAAGCAAGTCTCATAGGCAATTTCCCTAGCCAAAAGCTTGTCGGGGACATACAGAGGTAGGACATGTGGAGGTAC